>CM035410.1:81679878-81682378 GCA_020310875.1 Ceratopteris richardii
AAGGATCCAAGTGTTCCAACAAGAGAAGAGCTTGCAGAATTCAAGAATTGGATGAAGAGAGATGCTCAAGCCAGGAGTATCATTTACATGGCTATAAATGACTATCTTCTACCACACATTAGAGGATTAGAAAATGCAGCAGATATATGGAATGCTTTGGAAGAACATTTTCAAAACACAACCAAATCAAGGAAGGCTTCACTATGGGTTGAGTTTACAACATCCAAGAAGAAAGGCTCTCAGTCAATTTTTGACTATGTTACAAGGATGAAGGACATTGCAGATAGCTTGGGAGCAGTAGGTGAAGAAATTGAAGAACACAAGTTGGTAAGGCAAATACTTACAGGTCTAAGAGGAGATGAAAAGTGGAGACCTTTCATATTGTCTACAGAACTATCATTAGATCATTTTAGTCCTAATCTTAATCAATTGTTAGGACATATGCTAACATTTGAGCAAGACATTAAAGGAGAGAATTACATTGGTTCAAGTCAAGCAGTGTATTCAAAGGATAAGAAGAAGAATGCTAAAGGAAAGCAGACAAATGATGAAGAAGGATATTCAAATCAAGTAAACTTCATGAAAGGGAAGATGAATTTCAGAGGTAAAGGAAGAGGAGGTAAGAACAAAGATAATACTAAAGCTTGTTGGATTTGTGGCAGAACAAATCATTTGGCAAATGATTGTTGGTATAACAATCAGAATGGTGGAAGTCATATACAGAATTTTACTCCTAGAGGAAGAGGAGGTAGAAATCAAAGAGGCAATTTTAGAGGAAGAGGTGGTAGAACCTCATTTGCCAGAGGAGGAGAAAGGAGTTTTCAAACTCAATCTTATAACAACACATATTACAATTATGCTTCATATCAGAAGGAAGACTTGACTCTTATCCTTAATGCAACTCATGAAGTAATCAATGAAGAAAAAATGGTGTTTTATATTGACTCAGGATGTAGTAATCATTTGAGTGGTAATATTTCTTTGATGACTGATATGGAAGCTAAAGTGAATGGACATATAGTTCAAATAGGAGATAACACCAAACACAAAGTTGAGAGCATTGGATCAGTGAAGACAAGGAGTGGAAGTACACTCCTAAGCAAGGTACTTTATGTTCCAACAATCCCTAAAAATTTAAAAGTGTAGGACAAATTGTTGAGAAGGGATATGAAGTCAGATTTACAAGTGATGGTGTTTATGTTGAAGTTCCAAGTCAAGGATATAGAAGTATTGTTACAGGGAAAAAGGAAGGAAGATAATTTACCCTCAAAGTCCAAGGTAATGTGGGACATGCATTGTTTACTTATGGAAACCAAAAGATGTCTAAATTGGATCTATGGCACAAGAGGTTAGGACATTTTAATGAAAGGGGAATTAAAGAAATGAAAAAGAATGATGCACTGCTTGGTTTACCAAATATTGAAGGTCAACATATGATATACAAATGTGAGGCTTGTCAGTTAGGTAAAGCTCACAAGAAATCATGCAATAAGCAAGGATACAGGTATTCAAATATGCTTGAATTGGTTCATACAGATGTGTGGGGTCCTTCAAAGGACTATAGCATAAATGGATCAAGGTATTATGTGCTATTTGTTGATGATGCAACCAAATGGATTACTCTATATGTGATCAAGGATAAATCTGAAGTGTTTGAGACATATAAACACTATCATGCCTATGCAGAAAGAATTACAAGACAAAAGCTCAAGAGATTGAGATAAGATGGAGGTGGAGAGTATTTTTCTAAAGAATTTGATGATTATATGTGGAATGCAGGTATCAAAAGAGAAGTGACTTGCAAGTATTCCCCACAACAAAATGGAGTTGCAGAAAGAAGAAATAGAACTCTTGTAGAGTTTGCAAGATCAATGATGATGGAAAAAAGATGTCCTAATTATATGTGGGCAAAAGCAATTAATACTACAACTTATCTTGTGAATAGGTTGCCTTGCAAAGCTTTGGAGGGAAAGACTCCTTATGAAGCATGGTGGGGTAAGAAACCTACTCTTGATCACTGCAAAATATTTGGATGTTTGGTATATGCTTATGTTCCATCTCAATTGAGACATAAGTTAGAACCTAAAGCATAAAAATATATGTTCATTGGGTATGATGATAAACAAATGGGATACAAGTTTTGGAATCCATCCACAAAACAATTTCTTGTTTCAAGAGATGTTACATTTGATGAGCAAAGCACATGGTTTACAAGATCAGATAATGTATGTACAGATCTTGAAGAAATCAAAAGGAAAGGGAAGTCAAAGATGAAGGTATATGAAGAAGACATTAATGTTGATGTTTGTAGAAATGAAATGCAGGATAATTATGAAGATAGACCAATGTTTGATCTAGAAAAAAATGAAGGAGAAACTTCAAGAAGTGCAGAAATTAGAAGATCATCAAGAGATAGAAAACAACCTATCAGGTATAGTTATGATACTTCTTTCTTGACAAGCAGAGATTATGCTTACATTGTGAAGATAGATGAAGATCC
>CM035410.1:81687378-81934878 GCA_020310875.1 Ceratopteris richardii
GTTTCGAAAGGGAAAATCCCATCACACAACATTCTAGGAGTCCAAAACGATAGGTATATCTTACATACAAAAACATAACAATCCACCACAAAGGTCACAAAAAGGGATAAAAGCTCCACATGCTAGAGGATCGAGATAGGCCCCACAAGCACCTTGATATCAAACCCCATCAATTAAGTAGAAGTGGGTTTCAAAGCAACTTCTTAAGGTTCAAAATGATCAAATTTAAATTTGGGTTCCTAAGATCCACATAGCTACATATATTCACGAAGTTCATGGATATATTAAGCAAATATGGATCCCTAAGTCCCATCTTTTCTATGAAGATGAACTACATACTTTTGGAGGCCTAAGCAAAAGAAAGAAGGGGAATCAACTAGGCCTAAGGTTCCCAAAGTCCACACTTAATGAAGATCGCCACAACATTAGGTGGTGACAATTCAGAAGGATACACTAAAGTGGAAACCCAAGGCCAATACAATAACATGTTTGGTCACACCCTCTGACTCAACAAGTATGGGTTGTTGACCACAATCCTCCACCTAAATTGTCCCATGCCTAAATGATTGTCTTTCTTCTCTATGAAAGTGACAATAGAACACAATAAGCCTCTTCATGTAGGATCCAGGTTCGCATTACACAACCTTGTCTCTTGCATACATGTTCAGATAATTTGCTCTTCAAGTATGCATACAATTAGGGCCAAATTGTATGGCCTTGCATGAGGCACAATTATGATATCCCATGCATGAGAGTGATACTTGTAATGTGAGGTCATCAATCACATGTATATGTTTCTTTATGTTACTAATGTTTTCTTGTAGGTGATCTATAATTGTGGTGGAAGTGAAGTTTCCTTGTGGTTTCTGAGGATAGATTTTCATGGAAAAAATATTATTCATATTGCTAGAACTTATTCGTATCATGAAGTAAAAAAATTCATAGTTGAACCAAAGTCCATCAAGACATCAACCTAGTTCATCATTACTCTATGCAAATATCAAGGTGCACAATCAACAAATAAAAGTGAGTAGCTATGTCAACAAGATCTTCCAGGTTACATGGTTTCTACATTTGATATCGACAAATTATGGGGCCTCCTTCCTCGGATCGATAAACCATACCATTCTCAGGTGAAATTCTTCCAATCATTAGAATAGGATGCTTCATTAACAACTATCCTTGGGGAACCTCGCTCTAGAACCTTTTTTCTTTCTTGCACCATTTCATTTCATTCACATTCTACATTATGCATGCATGGGGCCACTCTACAAGGCTATGCTCAAACACTTTTTCTTTCTTTTGCATTGATGCATTGCACTAAGTAGCATGCTGTTACTCTTATTTTAAAGAAAAAAAGAAATATCACTAGCAATGTTTGTAAAAATCTTGATCTATAGGAAATCAGTAACCCAATGAACATCAATCCCCACACTTCACAAAGCCCAATAGACTTGTCAATTAACTTTCAAGGACTACAGACTTTAGGAGGGACGAGTGTTGGAGATGGGGACTCATTGAAGCAGTTTTTGAAAGCAATGAGAAAGAAGATGATCGGGGTTGAGAAGAACTCAAAGCAACAAAGAACTCAAGCAATACAACAGCTAAGGGGAGCCTCAAAATTCCAAAAGTGTTCCTCAACTTAGTCATTTTGATGTAAAAATCCACCTTTAGAAATATGTATGAAAGTCGTTTCTTGTAATCTACTCCATAATTGTGCAAGCCAAGGATTCCTCAAGGTTAAGGATAATTCCATAGCCCTCCAAGATTTTATAGGGTTCTTTGCACTCAAATAAGATGTCAAACAAGGTTTTATGAACTATTTTTTACTAGGGAAGACACGAGTGTGACATGGATCACTTTTTAAGAATCACTTATAAAATTGAATGTAACTCTCATTTGTACTTCTTCTTGTTCTTGTTCACTCTCTCTTTTAATCAATTGTGATTTTCTTGGGAGCTCTTATGTCTTGTTCATGAGTGAGTCTTGCCACATGTGTGTATGTGTGTATATATGTCTGTGTGGGACTCTTGTGTATGTGCGACTCCTAGTGTGGTGAAGGTCTTCATACCTTCTACTAATCTCTCAAATAAAAATTTTGTGGCTGAGGATCCACTAATTGATGCATATTGGTACACAATTCTACATCAAACATAGCCTCTCCTTCAAGGGACCTCCTAAAAGATGAGAAGATAACCAAAAATGTGCAAATGTGTGCTATATGCCTTAATCATGTTCGACCTCAAAAGAACAATCTCTATAAGCTCAATGAAAAGGATGTCCAATGAAGGTGAAGTAATGAACTTGGTCCATTTTTCTAGCTCTTATAGGAGTCTTTCAACAAAACCTATCTAGACCACCTGATTCTACCCCAATACTCAACATATACATGTAGCTAAAAATGTAAATATGTGGCCTTTTGTTTGTTCTACTTTTGAGTTTTCCTCTCCGATCATTATAGTATAAAGGAAACAACAACCTCAAACACTTTAAATTGTCAATCCGAAAAGTGTACTAAGTCCACAGCCCCTTCCTCATCTATGGACTCCAAGATTTGTCATGCAAGATCAGTTTCAGCAGAGATTTGACAACCTTTATGGAAAATTCTATGTTTTCTTATAAATAGAGCTAGAAATAAGCTTTTTCAATGATTTTTGTGCCTAGAGTGTGTCATCTTTGATAATATCAAACTTGAAATTCGATACATGTACCCCAATGATGAGACAATCACAATTCTAATGAAACCACACAGTGAAAATGAACAACACTTTGCAAGGTTGTGGAGGCTTAAATAGTTGAGATAGACTTATAATAGTAAATCGTTGAGATAGACTTATAATAGCATGAAATACTCAAAGAACTACTAATCACAAAGACAAATCCATGATAAACACTCAAAAAATCAGCATGAAATCACCATGAAAGCTTGATGATGAGATTAGAAAAGAAGACAAGAGCTCTCAAGTTCTCATTATCATCAAAATTACAAAATGATGCAACCCCAAAAGTGAGTCACATTTGACTTAAGTACTATTTCAAGTGTCCCTTTTCACACTTGAAATCAGGTCCTCTAAACTTGTCTCCTAAATTTCTACTCACTTGAGAGCTCTAAAAATTCTAAAAAAGATTACATAAGTTCCATCGAATCATAAGGAAGACTCTTCCTCATTTTTACATCAACTAGAGTTATCTAAATTATAAAATTATAAAATTATAAAATATTTCTATTTTTTTGTTTTTATAAAAAATGCTCTTCCAACATCCTTTCCCTCCTTGCCTTTTGTCATCCTTGAAAAAACTTGTTTATTGTCTTTCCTTCCTTTGGTATACCTGATCCACTAAATCATGACTTTTTAGTTCTGTGACATTAAGGCCATTCACCATTTCGAACAATGCTTTCCTCCACTGTACAACAACAACTGGCTTGTCTATTACATCCTTCTTGATATACTTTGTATATGCAGCTTCATATGCTGTTAACCTAGCTATCATGACCAGTGATAATTTGCCAAATATATTCTCTTTCAAAAATTTCGTAATCAAAAGCATCTTCAAAAATTTGGACATAATGATTGCCGATGTATATTATTCTAATGTAGTAGGCCATTAGACATATTTTGTGAGGAGTCTCACCCATATCAAAAAGTAGTGCATCCAAAGGTGAGTAAAATCCTATGTAATTTAAGGTTGTAATATCCATGTCAATGAAGGTTTCTATACAGGTGATAATTAACTTCAAAATTCTAACTACTAGTATACAAGCTGGATCATTTACATTCTTGAGATTCTCTATTATTGCCTTGTTGTCAACATGTATGTTCTAGTTGGCCAAGCTCCTTTTTTTTGGTCCTATAGTCTTTGCAAAATTAAGACATTTTGCTCGAATAATAGCATCATTTCTTTTCTACCAAAAGGTAGGCCAATCTGTCCTTCTTGCCACTAGACAAAATGTTGGATTGATCTTTAAATGTAGAGAAGCCTCTGTCCAAATCTTTCTACATTCTTTATTTTTTTTATAGCCACTTGTTTCTCCATGAAGGGTTGGCTCTTTCAAATAGCTCTTTGGTGATTTCCAAATCTTCTTCATATTCCAAATATTGGTTTGGTTCTACTCCCACTCTAGCAGTTTGATAATTCTTTATGTTTTCTAATACCATGCAGAATGGTATTCCCAAATCATCTGCATCCAAATGATGATGATCAGGGCTCACTCCATTTTCTAAATAGAATTTCACTATTTGAGCTTCATACTGATTATGTATCTTCCTAGTATATCTCATCCTAACTTCTCAATCTATGAACAATTGTTGTATGAATTCATCTGATTCTTCATCAATTTGCTCAATAATTCTCTAATCTTGTGCATACATATCTTGCATAGGAGAGGATATTCTTTTTGTAGTAATTGGCCTTTCTTGAATCATATCTTCAATGGCTATTTCTTTGACCAGCTCAATAGCCTTAGCCTTCCATTTTTCAATTTCTTTTAATAGTTCAACTCTCTGAAGCTCCCAATTGGCTCCTTCGTTTTCGATGCTTTCATTTAGATTGTTGCATCCTCTCATTGCATTAGCATCATGGGTGCTTGATTGCTTTTCTAATTACTTAGCATCTTTTAGTCCCTCCTTTATCTTTGTCATTTCTTGTTTTAATATTTCTATTTATGCACTTTGTTTGAACTTCTTTCCTTTGTCTTTATGTGTCCTTCCTCCATCAGGATTCTATTGATCTCTTCATTTGCTTTGGTGAGTACTTGATAGGAAGTCTGAAGTATTCTATTCCTTGATTCCAAACTTCTTATTTCTTCCTCCATTTACTTTATTGAATTCATTTGCTTTTTGCACTTTTTGTCCAAAAAAATTTATCCTATTTTTAATATGCACCACATTTGTTTCCAATTTAATAGCATTTTCTAAATATTTTTCACTTTTTTGTTACCATTCTTGCAAATATTCTGCTAATTTTTTCTTTTCCTTCCTTTGTTCTTTTATCACTTTACTTCCTTTGATGAACTCAGATTCAGCAACTCGTGATGATGTTTCTGCTAGATGGAATGAAGTCCTCAATATTATCCATGATGATTTTGCATGCTCATCTGATGTCTCTAGGGATCCTGTCCATTCCCCTAGGTTGTGTTGATATATTTAGGTAGTGATGTGTGTGAACACAATAGGACCGCTGGGGCACTTTTTTCCCTCTTTAGGAGGTTTTTTCCCCCGCCTTGTATATATGCCTATTGCCCTATTGGGTTACTTATCTTTGTATATTCTAGTGGTAATACATTTAGTATTGTGTGTTGTGCTCCATGCTTCTTCTTCTTCCTTGTGCTGTTCATGTGCTTCTGCAGATGTCTAACTCCAACAATTGGTATCAGAGCACATCCTTGCTTCATCTAGGGCATCGTCAACACCCCTTCGGTCACAGTCTCAGATTCGTAGGGAAATTGGTGAGCATACTCATGATGATTAGGAGATCAAAACAACTTCACTTTGTGGTGCCAAAATCACGATTTGAGCTCGTTTCAACCTCCAAATGCACTATCGCAATGCTTGTGCAGGAAATTTTGTCTTTTTGTGCCAAAGATATATATAGGTTTTGGTTCGCCAATATAAGCGTCTTGAAGCCTACTACAGGTTTAGCATAACTTCACAGGGTACTTTTGTTCAAATTTTTGAGATACAATCATTTTTCTATATCAGGGTATTTTAGTTAGTGGCCATGGATGAGAGCAGTGATGTATTTCATATGTTGGCTGTCGAGGATAAGTTGGATGGTACGAATTACACATTGTGGGCTTATATGATGCATCATGTATTGGTCACAAAAGGACCATGGAATATTGTTTAGGATGTTGAAAAACGTCCTATTACACCTGTAAATACAGGCACTAAAGTTGATGCAGATGGCATCGAAGATGGTGGTATTCTGCATATTCCTATTTGTATTGTGGTTCCTATTGCACCTACTATAAAGCAAACTCATTGGGATGGCAGAGATGCTTAGGCACATGCATTGATAGCCTTGTCTATCAAATGTACCATTATTCCTCACATTCACTCTTGCAGAATAGCTAAGGATGCTTGGGATACACTTACCACATCGTACCAGGCTAGGAATGAGGCTTATGTTGCTTACCTCCGAAAACAGTTGGAGAGTGAGCATATGAATAAAGGTGATTCTATGGATAGCTTTCTAACAAAGATCAAAGATTTGAAGGAATAGTTAATTTCTGCTAATGAAGTCTTGCCTGACAGTTCACTTGTGTAGATTGTTTTGAATGGTCTTCCTGATTCATATCATAGTTTTGCTTCTACTCTTCATTTGATGATGAAAGGCAATCCAAACGCCTTAACATTTGAGGATATAGTCTCTGTTCTGTTGCAAGAAGATCAGTCTAGGCAATACAAATCCATTGTGCATGTTGCAGGTCAAGCTTTCCTCACTAGTCAGAAGGGTAAAGGTAAATGGAGCTCTTCTACTAGTAAGCAAAAATTTGCTAATTCTACACAATCAAAGAAGGAAGACAAAGTCGAGAAGATAATAGAAAAGCAGAAATTGTTTTGCAAATATTGTAAAGCAAATGATCATGTCATTAAGAGCTGTCCAAAACTGACTGCTAAAGAGGCAAAGAAGAAAGAGGCCAGAATGGTTGTTACAGAGGCCTCGACACCAAAAACAGAGTTTACTAATCTTGTGCAGAATGAAGAATGGGCGTTTACTACTGTTTGCAGTTTTGACCCATCTTCTCATGAGGAGTGTATGTCTATAGTAGACTCAGATGTTTGGTATTTTGTTAGTGGGGCAACCAAACATAATACCTTGTAGCTCTTTTTCTTCACTTCACTTAAGCATGCCCCTATAGGGAATACTGTCACATACACCAATAAATCCTTGTATCCTATCATGGGAGTTGGTAAGATCATTCTGAGTATTGTTGATGGTAGTTCCTTCACTTTGTCAGATGCTTTATTTGTGCCAGGGATCAAGAAAAAACTATTACCAGTTTCAATATTATTCAAGATTGGCTTGGTTGTGAAATTTATTGATGGAAAATGTACAATTCATGATCTTGTTGATATATTTAGGTAGCAATGTGTGTGAGCACACTAGGAGCACCGGGGCACTTTTTTCCCTCTATAAGAGGTTTTTTTCCCCTGGCTTGTATATATGTCTATTGCCCTAATAGGCTACTTATCTTTGTACATTCTCTAGTAATACATTCAGTATTGTGTGTTGTGCTCCAAGCTTCTTCTTCTTCTTCTTCTTCCTTGTGTTGTTCGCGTGCATCCACAGACATCTGACTCCAAGAATTGGTATCAAAGCAGATCGCCGCTTCATCTAGGGCATCATCGACACTCCTCTGGTTGTAGTCTCAGAATCACACAAATTTTGGTGAGCATACTCAGGGTGTTTTAGAGATCAAAACGGCTTCACTCTGTCGTGCCGAAATTGCGATCTGAGCTCATTTCAACCTCCGAACGCAGTTTCATAGCACTCGTGCAGGCTATTTTGTCTTTTTGTGCCAAAGGTATATACTGATTTTGGTTCGCCAATATAAGCTTCTCAAATTCTGCTACATGTTTAGCAGAATTCATCTCGATAGTTCTATTCAAATTTTTGAGACACAATCAATTTTCTGCATCAAGGTATTTTAGTCACCGGCCATGGCTGAAAGCAGTGATGTATTCCGTATGTTGGCTATTGATGATATGTTGGATGGTACCAACCACCCGTTATGGGCTTATATGATGTGACATGTATTGGTTGCAAAAGGACTGTGAACTATTGTGCAGGGTGTTGAAAGATGTCCTATTCTTAAATGACAATGCATTTTATATCTAGGAATGTCCTCTTCTTCACATCATGACTCTGATCCTTTAGATCTACCATACCACCCTGACAGATTCCTATTCATGCTACAATTTTTGTTGCACCTACTACAAAGTAGATTCATTGGGATGACAGAGATGCTCAAGCACATGCATTGATAGCTTTTTCTATCAAACATGCCATTATTCCTCCCATTTGCTCTTATAGAACAGCTAAGGATGCTTGGGATACACTTACCACATTGTACCAAGCTAGGAATGAGGCTCGTGTTGCTTACCTCCAAAAACAGTTGGAGAGTGAGCACACGAATGAAGGTGATTCTATGGAGATTTTTCTAACAAAGATCAAAGACATGAAGGAACAATTGATTTTTGCTGATGAAGTTATACCAGATAGCTCACTTGTGCAGACCGTTCTGAATGGTCTTCCTGATTCATATCAGAGTTTTGCTTCTACTCTTTCGTTGATGATGAAAGGCAATCCAAATACCTTGTCATTTGAGGAGTTAGTCTCTGTTCTCTTGCAGGAAGATCAGTCGAGGCAGAACACATCCATTATGCATGTTGTGGATCAAGCTTTCCTGAAGGTAAAAGGAAAATGGATCTCTTCAATTACTACGCAGAAATCTGCTAATTCTGCACATTCGAAGAAGGAAGAAAAAGATGAGAAGAAATAAAAAAAGTAGAAATTGTTTTGCAAGTACTATAAAGGAAATGATCATATCATAAAGAACTGTTCTAAAATAGTTGCAAAAGAGGCAAAGAAAAAAGAGGTTGGAATGGTTGTTGCAGAGGCCTCTGCTCCAAAAACAGAGTCTATTAACCTTGTGCAGGATGAAGAATGGGCATTTACTACTGTTTACAGTTTTGACCCATCTTCTCATGAGCAGTGCATGTCTACAATAGACTCAGATGTTTGGTACTTTGATAGTGGGGTGACCAAACATATTACCTCGCAACGCAGTTTCATCTCTTCACTCGAGCCTGCCCCTACAGGGAATACTGTCACACGTACCAACAACTCCTCTTATCCTGTTATGGGAGTTAGTAAGATCATTCTGACTACTATTGATTGTAGTTCTTTCACTTTGTTAGATGCTTTATTTGTGCCAGGGATCAAGAAGAATCTGTTATTAGTTTCTGCATTAGCCAAGATTGTCTTGGTTGTGAAATTTGTTGATAACAGATGTATAGTTCATGATATGTCAAATGGGAATGTTATTATTGCTTCTGGCATTTTATGTCATGGGTTGTATGAGCTCATAGACTATGAAAAATAGATGAATGATTTGGCATGTGCAGTACATGATTCTCAGGCTATGTTAGATGCAAAGCTTTGGCATGCATGTTTTGGTCATCTAAACTTTGCTAGTTTGATACGCCTATAGAAATCTAAAATGGTGTCCTCTTTGCCCAAACTTGAGGCACCCGGTAAACATGTATGTGAAGGCTGTATTTTGGGCAAAATGCAACGTTCCTCATTTTCAAAAGATGGTTCACTTAAGGCTACTCAGAAATTGCGGCTTGTTCATAGCGATGTCTATGGTCCTATGCAAACACCCTCTTTTGGAATTTATCTTTACTTTGTGAATTTCATTGATGATTTTTTGAGGCATGCATAGGTATATCCACTCAAAGCAAAGTCCAAAGTGTCTATGTGCTTCAAACAGTTTCTGGTTTTGGCCGAAAATATGTTAGCATGTAAAATGGGCACCCTTCATTTTGATCGAGGGGGGGAATATATGTCTTCTGATTTTAATGCATTTTTGGCTGAATGTGGGATAAAACACCAGTGTACAATGCCGTATACACCTCAACAGAATGGAGTTGCTGAATGGAAGAACATGTCACTCATGGAGATGGCGAGGTGTATGGTCAAGAGTCAAGCCTTACCACATAGTTTCTAGCTTGAGGCTATTATGTGTGCAGCATATGTACTTAACAGGTATCCCACTAAAGCACTACAATCTATCACTCCATATGCGGCTTGGCATGATCGCAAGCCATCTTTTGCTCATCTACATGTTTTTGGTTGTTTGGCATATGCATTGGTGCCTTAACAACATCGTAGAAAATTGGATGATAAAGCGGTAAAATGTATTTTTGTTGGGTACAATTTTGAAAGTAAAGGCTATCATTTGTATCATCCACAGACTAAACGCATTCTGGTTAGCCATGATGTTGTTTTTGTGGAAGATGTTATTCAGCCATTACTTTCATGTACTAAGGAGAAATATGTTAGCTCCAAAGACATGCATGATACTTTGCTGCCTCTTTTTACAAGTGGACAGTCTAGTGCTTGTCCTAATGAGGCAACTTCTCACTCGTTGCAGGTTTCATGTGATGATGCAGATCATTCCATTTCTGGTGCAAATTTACATAATGCACTTGTTAATGAGAGAGTTGATATTGAGCAGACAAAAACTATGCCAAAATGGTTGGTGCAGACTTTGCGTGACAACAAATTAGATGCACCTCTGTCATATCGTACTCGATCAAGCTCTCATAGTGCCTCTTTTGCATCAGATTGCTATGATATGGCTACCTCTAGTCTCTGTGATGAGACTGAACTTGTTTTGTTTGATGAAGCACAAAATTCTGAACATTGGATGGTTACAATGCAATCTGAATATGATGCTATAATGAAGAATGGTACTTGGTCTTTATGTGACTTGCCTCCTAGCAAGAAGGCCATAATTTGGCACAAAGTGGGTATACAAGCTGAAGTGTAAACCTGATGGAACAGTTGACAGGTATAAGGCTAGGCTTGTTGCAAAGGGTTATGTTCAGGAAAGAGGCATTGATTTTGATGAGACCTTTGCACCTACTTGCCAAATGACTACTATTCGTAACATCTGTGCACTTGCAACTCATCATGGTTGGACTGTACATCAGTTGGATATCAAAACAGCATTTCTGAATGGTGACTTGCATGAAGAAGTGTATGTTTTTCAGCCTTGTGGCTTTGTGCAAAAAGGGCATGAGAACTAGGTGTGCAGGTTAAAGAAGGCATTATATGGTTTAAAGCAAGCACCATGTGCTTGGTATGAAAAGATACATGCCTATCTGATTGCAGATGGTTTTGAGAACAGTCCAACTGAAAACACCTTATATGTTAAGCGTGCTAATGATGTACTTCTGATCATTGTGGTTTATGTTGATGACATGTTGCTCAGAGGTCCTCATGAGAGGCATATTTTCGATTTTAAGGCTGATTTGCATTCCTCATTTGAGATGTCTGATTTGGGGCATTTGCTCACTATTTGGGCATTCAGTTTATGCACATTGATGATGGAATGGCTTTGTGTCAAACGAAATATATTGACACATTATTGCAATGTTTTGGCCTTGACGACTGTGAACCTATTGCCACTCCTATGGAAACATGTTTACAACTGAGTCTTCATGATGCTCGAGATGCATTTGATGTTGTTCTCTATCAACATGCTGTTGGATGCTTGATTTACTTATGCATTACTCGGCTAGATATTCAGTTTGCTATCTCACAGATGAGTAGGTTTATGCATTGCCCAGGAGTCAAGCATTGGCAGGTAATTAAGTGCATCTTTTTCTACTTGAGTGGTACCCGACTACTTGGTTTGTTTTATCCTAAGGGGGGATCACTACTACCGGATTTGCATGCTTTTTCGGACTGTGATTGGGTTGGTTGCTATGACACTCGTGTGTCCACTAGTGGTTTTTGCTTCATGCTTGGTAGCTCATGCATATCTTGGCTGAGCAAGAAGCAGCCTACTGTGGCCACTTCCAGTTGTGAGGCTGAGTATAGGGCAACTTTCACAGTGACTATTGAGTGTGTGTGGCTCAGATGCCATATGGCTGATTTGGTGTTGGTCAGTCTTTTGCCACCATCATCTTCACTGTTAGTCAGAGCACATTGGCACTTGCGAGGAACCCTGTGTTTCATGCTCGTACTAAGCACATTGAGGTGCATTATCATTATGTCAGGGAGAGGTTCTGTGCTAGGAGATCAGCTTGGTATATGTACCCATGTAGGAGAACATTGTAGAACTTTTCACAATAGGCTCTGCCTAGGGAAATTTGAGGCTTTTCGCAAAGCTGTGGACTTAATTCCTTTTGTGGATTGATTCCACATAGCTTGGCACGCACTTATACATGATTGCTAGCTTCTTGTTCACTGCATCACTCCTAGGGGGGATTTGTTGATATATTTAGGTCGTGATGTGGAACACACTAGGACTGTTGGGGCAATTTTTTCCCTCTTTAGGAGGTTTCCCCCCTCGCCCCCTTGTATATAGGCCTATTTCCCTAATGGGCTACTTAACTTTGTACATTCTCTAGTAATACATTCACTATTGTGTGTTGTGCTCCAAGATTCTTCTTCTTCCTTGTGTTGTTTGCGTGCTTCTGCAGACGTCTAACTCCAACAAATCTATCAAATGGCGACATGATTATTGCTTCTGGCATTTTATGTCATGGGTTTTATAAGCTCATAGACTATGAAAAAATTTTGTTAGTTTCCTATGCCTGCAGAAATCTGAAATGGTGTCCTCTTTGCCCAGACTTGAGGCACCCAATATACATGTTTGTGAAGGCTATATTTTGGAGAAAATGCGGTGTTTATCCTTCTCAAAAGATGTTTAAGTTTGATTTACTCAAAAATTGCAGCTTGTACATAGTGATGTCTGTGGTCCTATGCAGACACCTTCTTTTGGAAACTATCTTTACTTCGTGGCTTTCATTGAGGCATACATGGTTATATCCATCGAAAGCAAAGTTTGAAGTGTTTATGTGCTTCAAAAATTTTTTGGTTTTGGCTGAAAATCTATCAACACGTAAAATGGCCATCCTCCATTCTAATCAAGGGGGGAAATATATGTCTCTGACTTTAATGCATTTCTGGCTAAACATGGGATAAAACATCAGTGTACAATTCCATATACACCTCAACATAATGGAGTTTTTGAATGGAAGAACACGTCACTCATGGAGATGGCAAGGTGTATGGTCAAGGGTCAGGGTTTACCACGTAGTTTTTGGCTTGAGGTTGTTATGTGTGCACCATATGTACTTAACAGATGTCCCACTAAAGCATTGCAATCTATCACTCCATATGAGGCTTGGCAAGGTCATAAGACATCTATTGCTCACCTTTGTGTTTTTGGTTGTCTGGCATATGCATTAGTGTCTGAACAACATCGCAGGAAATTGGATGATAAAGCAATTAAATATATTTTTTGTTGGGTATAGTTTTGAAAGAAAAGGATAACATTTTTGTGGAAGATGTTATTCAGCCTTTACTTTCATGTATGAAGGAGACATCTGTTAGCTCCAAAGACATGTATGATACTTTGTTGTCTCTTTTTACAAGTGGATAGTCTAGTGTTGGTCCTAATGAGGTAGCTTCTCAGCCTTTGCAGGTTTCATGTGATGATGCAAATCATTCCATTTCTGATGCAGATTTACATGATGCACTTATTGATGAGAGAGCTGATATTGAGGAGGTAAAAACTAGGCTTGTACAGACTTTGCATGATAGCAAATTAGATGCATCTCTATCATACCATACTCGTTCAGGCTCTCATAGTGCCTCTTTTGCATCAGATTACTATGCTATGGCTGCCTCTATTCTCTATGATGAGAATGAGCCTATTGTTGGTACAAATGGACAAACCCTCACACTTGGCTTAACATAGAAGACTATATGTGGAAGCATTGGACGACTCATATGAACCATAGCTTGTTCTTGCTTAATCATTTACAATTGTAAAAAGGTTTATACCCTTCCAGAATCTTATAAAAGTCTACAACCCCTGGAGTTGGATAGAATATTGGTTACGACTTTAGATTGAGAGAATAACTCCTAGATTAGAGGAGACACTTTTAGTTGGATCAAGGTTTGAAATTCAAATTTAAACTTGGGAAAAAGTTCTCTTATAAAAAGAGCTTGTAAAACTCACGGCCTTAGTGCCTCATTGATAGCCTTCTTCATCATCATTTTAGCTAAGTGTCTTACACCATAGCTCACTTAGACTACTATCATTGTGCATCATTTCAATGACAATGATCCTATATAATCATGCACTATAATACATATACTTTATTGATCATCTCTGTCTACTTCTCTGCTATGACTTCTCATAATAGTGAACTTTGTTTGATCATATCTCAGTGAGGCATGATCTATAGCTTTTTGGAACCAGCTTGAAGTATATTTTATAATGTCAAATTTCAAAGCTTTTATTTCAGCCATTTGGGAGAAATCACCATCGAACTGCTCACTAGTCATCTACTTTTCAGTCCCTAAGAAATCGAGGGTAAGCATTGGATTGCTAAATTGATTTCTCATAGCATAGTCTATTATTTTAGATGATTCCACTTGTAATCATTATTTATCTAAGCTAACTTGATTCCCTCAAAAAGAATTTGATCAATTTTTATTATACTGTGATCACTGAGCAAAAGAACCAGCAAGTGTGGGGACCAAAATAGCAAGTTTTGTAACACTAGCTATTTGTGAAGTAGTCTGTTTTGATTCAATTGTTTCAAGCATCTATTCCAAAGTACATAGGTACTTTCTTAGTGTCATTTTCAAGCTAAAAGGGCCTACTATCAAACGCTTAAATGATTTAGGGCAGGTACAAAGCGGGTTTTAGCAGCACCACCTCACTTCCTTGAGGTATCCATCCATCTCTTCCAATAGTGGTATCAAAGCAAGTTGAGGTAAAATGGGAGATGGTTTTCCTTCTTTCATTGATAAATTGGATAGGAACAACTATCCAACATGGTCCTTGAGGATGAAGACCTATCTACAAGGAAGGAGTCTCTATGGATACATATAAGGAGATGAGGAGATGCTCATATTCAGAAGCAAAGGTCAACCTACAAGAGAGGAGCTAGAAAGACTCAACTCATGGTGTGTCAAAGATGCTTTAGCAAGGTCATATCTACTTAACTCTATTTGTGACTTCCTTCTTCCTCACATTAGGAATTGTAAAACTTCGCAAGAGACTTGGGATACTCTATCTTCATATTTTTCTTCCAATACAAGAGCTAGAAAAACTCAATTCTAGATTGAGTTAACTAATCAAAGGAAGGAACCTAAGCAGAATGTTTTAGAGTATGTAACCAAGGTAAAAGATGTGGCTGATTGAAGAGTCCTAATGCCCAGGGAAAAGATGATTATACAAGCCTTTCTTTTGCTCAAACCCCTTGGAATCGGCTCACTAGCTTTACTTTGAATCACTTAATGGTATGTGAATGTACTCCCAAGTATCTTCGTGTTCACATGCTCCCATGCCACTTATTTCCTGGTCCCCGTCTTTTCTCTTACTCTTGCTCTTATTCTTAGTTCCTTCCTCTCGCTCACTCGTACGCATACATATGCTTTCACACACTCTCATGCATTCACACACTCTTTTTCACACACACTCATTCACTCTATTACTTCCATACTCATACACATCCTCGCACACTCTTACTTCCCCTTTCCCTCTATTCCTTTCCTTTCTCCTCCTCTCTTCTACTTGCTCTTCCCCAACTACCTCCCACCACCCTCTTTTGCACACGTTCTTACCTCCCTCCTCATGCTCATATGTACTCATACACTTGGTCGATACTCAAATCACCCCAATTACACCTCGTTTACCACTCTAACTATTTTCCCTATGCTCACACTATTCCCAATTAACCCCTTCTAACACATTCTTCATGTGCCCTTAATGTTCTCATCCGTAGGCTTGCTCCTATCCTCAAGGCGCTTATTTTAATCTCTCATTCAACCCCATCATGGCACCCTTCTAATACCCACTCATACTTCATTTAGAGTTCCTGTTCACTTAACACATTCACGCCAAGAAGAATAAGTCTTAAAGCCCCCCTTCCTACACTCGAGAAGAGGCATCACACACACACACACACACGCCAGAGAGCAATCTTGGACTACCTATTATCCCTTCTTAATTATTGAAAACGGGGCAGGAATGGTCTTCAAGGGAAATGTTAAACCCAAATCATCATGAAAAAATTAGAACCCTCTCTTACTTCGATACAGATATATACATCCTTTTCTTTAACACTATGTCAGTGAAGGGCCATCAAACATACCTCTCCATAGGACGCATTACTTTTCAGCACATCCATTCGGGTTATTGTTATAACAAAACCCATGTGTGCTCAAATTCATTTCCTTTCTACCTAAGGACATATACGGCATCTTTCACCCAAGTGATGGCAGTTTTACCACGTATCATTGCATGTATCTTTTCCCAACTTCAAAATCATACATACTCTATCTATAAACCACGTCAATAAGTGAAGGAGCATTGCAGGATTTGTAAGACGGATGTCCTCACAGAGATTGATTCCTCATTGGCTGCACATGGTTTTCTCCTGAGTCATCATTTATAGACTAACTATTGGGATGGACCGTATGATGTGTGCTTTGTCTGTAACCCTCTCTCTCTCCTTTAGAACCACTGTTCAGATTCATAAAGGAGCCGAAAATGCCCTCACTTGTACGTTACAACATCAATACTTACTATATCCCTACAATCTTCATGCCCTTCGGCCTCACCTTAATACTTCAGTTTATGGAGCGATCTTGAAAAACAAAAAAAATCTCAAATATCCCAAGAGATTCAATATTCAGCAATTCGCTCACAACCGTTCATGCAAATGAAAACGAATCCATTCAAGATGCCATTAAATTTGTAATAGTAGAGATAGCACATCGAAAGAAATGATCAGTGACCAACCCACCAAACTAATCCTCTTTGCAATTAACTTGATGGAGCATCCACGCCTCTTCTACTCCATAACCCGCATGAAGTCCATTTGGTTGTCAGCCCTTCTCATAGTGATCTGCTTCACTTCCAAGGTCAGTAGCACCTTTACTTCAAACTCCAATGTGGCAACTCATAAGAATACTCCTAAATCAAAGTCTGAACGTATAGATGCTCTGTGAGGGTATTTTCCATATGTGCACCTCAGGGTTCTGAAGCCTCTACCTGCTCCTCTTGTAATCATACTCTATTTCTTATTCGGAACCTCTTGACCATTCTCCAGCAACTACCCCTGAGCGCTGCCCCCTTTGGAAATGGTAAATGTTTTTGCTTGTTGCCGTTGGACTTTGCATACTCCTAGCGGGACACGCACCCTTCCTCCACCCCTGACAGAACTATTATATGTAGATAAAAAAAACAAGACACCTCCGCATACCCTCGGGTGCCTGTTGCTTCCCTCTCAGTGTGCCCAGCAGCAGCCGTTCCAAACGCCAGAATCCCTTGTATGCCGAAAAAATGAGCAGAGAGCTCCGAATGGTATAGCCCCCCCTACTTTTCAGCTTTCTCTCCCCAGATGGGATCCCTCCAAACTCTCACTTCTCCCTGCTGCCCCTCGTTCCTGCCAAAAAACAAAGAGCCCCTCCCCCGTTGCTACTTGCGCATATATTCTATCCAACACCAAAGAAACCCCTCGATTTTTCTGCTCTTCTTCTCTGACAACTCCTCGTGCATATTGAGTGGGTACTCCCCCCCGCTGTCCTCGTTCTGACAAAAGATGGGCAGACCACTGCCCTACCCCTGTACCCCCAGCTTTACTCCTCTTGCCACCGTCATGGTAAGGGTGGCATCCTTCTGACAGCCTTATGTGTTTGACCTGGTGCCTTAAATTCTAGCTTACTGCTCTTCCCAAAAATTTCCCCAACACTAACAATGGTGATGTGTCCCGAGTTTATATCAAGAGTATAACCACAATAGTACCAAATGGAAGAGCCACAATGAAACTGCACATGATGGCAATTGTGGACTACAGAACAACAACCCGTAAGTGATGGATTGCAAACCCAATTGTTCCTCCAAGTTGCCGATAGAATGAAGTGCACTAGTCCAAATGGGTTTGTTGTAGCGGATAGCATCGAACGCTGTGGGGTTGATGGCCTAGGTTCGATTCCTGCCCGGTTGGACATTTCAATTCCTAGTCATTTCAACTTTATTTGTATCGTAAAAAACAAAGAATGAAGCGCACTGTATCCCGCAATCCTAGATTTCAAAACATATATAATAACCAAAGCAATATATAAAACACCCGTGTTGTAAGGATGAAATAATCCAACCAAAGTAAAGATGAAAATGAATGTAGCCGAGGCAAGTAATTGAGTCCCACTTCCTAAGACCACACAGAACAGAGATTTATGAGAAGGGTATCTAAGCATCCCCACAAGCCTTCAGCATGCTGGCTAGGGTCACTGCACTGGGAGGAACCTCCCCACTTCATCTACTTGAAATGTACCAAGATTTGTTGTTGAGTTCACGTTGGCATATCATGTCCACCAAGGCATTGATAAGAGCAACATTTGTCCCCAATGTCCTACCTACCTCTTCCAAATACTTACAATCAAGTAGATTCTCTGCCAAATAGAAACACATTAGTGCATAAAACCCGAATAGTGAGACAGATAATCAATGGCATCAAGGGAGATGATAAGTGGGAAGCCTTCACCACTGCAATGGATCTTTACATGGACATGCAAATCCTAGATCTTACCACACTCATGGGACAACTCTTTACCCATGAAGCCAGGATCAACAAAAATGGTGAACCATCAAGAGGTAACAATTCATCTGCCCTCTATACAGATAAAGGAAAGTCTAAGGACAAAGGAAAGAGCAAGAAAGTAGAAGATGAAGGTACTACTTCTCAAGCTAAGTATGCACGGAGAGGTAGAAACTCAAGAAGAAGGGGCAGAGGAGGTAAACAAGGTAGGGGGAGACCTTTCAACTCTTCCCCATGCAATATATGTGGACTGTCTAATCACACAACAAATGAGTGCTATAGGAACTTCAAGAACCAGAGAGGAAGAGGATTTCAAAGAGGTGGCTACTCACAATCAAGTGTGTGCTTGGGATACCTAATGTATCCAAGCAACATATGATCTATAAATGTGGTGCTTGTTAGTTTGGTAAATCACATAGGTTACCCTTTACAAAGAAAGGCTATATGCATGAGGCTTATTTAGAACTTGTCCACACAGATGTACGGGGACCAAGCAAGGACCCTTAAATTTCAGGCTCAAGGCACTATGTGTCATTTATTGATGATTTCAGTAGGTGGATTGTCTTGTATTTCATGAAAAATAAAGATGAAGTGTTTAGTTGTTTCAAGAAGTATCTTGCACTTGTGGAAAATCAAACAAGGAGAATTTGAAAGAGGATAAGGTCAGATGGAGGAGGCGATTACTTCTCCAATGAATTTGATGCATTTTTGCAGGACAGAGGTATCAAAAGGGAGATTACTACTAGGTATACTCCTCCGCAAGATGGAGTAGCAGAGAGGAGAAACAGATTGATTGTGGAAGCAGCTAGATCAATTGTTAATGAAAAGAAATTGCCTAATTATTTGTGGGCAGAGAGTGTTTCTACTACCACTTACCTTATTAACATGTTACCTTCTAAATCAATTGATGGGATGACCCCCTATGAGGCATGGCATGGTAGAAGGCCATCACTTGAACATTGTAGAATATTTGGTTGTGTTGCTTATGTGCATGTTCTATCTCAAAGTAGAGGTAAACTAGACCCTAAGGAAGATAAATGCATCTTCATAGGGTATTATTTAAATCAGAAAGGATACAGGTTTTATAACCCATCCAACAAAGGATTTATGGTCAGCAGAGATGTTGTGTTTGATGAGAATGATTATTGGTTTGAAAGTGAATGCAAGAAGGTCGAATTGCCATATGACTTGGAAGAGGAATTCCCAAGCCTCACCGAGGATTGTTGCAGAGGAAAGATACACAAAAGAGGAGCCCCAAAATTCTCAAAATAATGGGCATAATTTTCTTCTTCAAAATTCTAGAAAATTCCCTCGAAGCTATGTAAATGCACTAGAGGAGTCCTCTAGATGCATAAACCCAAATCATTGTAATATATTCTTTGTACAATAGTAGGAAATTAGAGATTAGCCAATAAAGTGCCGGCCACTTGTGTGAAAGGACCAATTTTAGGGCACATGTATATAAGTCACTTTGTGACTCTTTGTAAAGACTTTTTGCCATTGTGAAGAATGAGAACTCAAAAATTTCGAATTTGCTTCTTCCCTGCTGATTTTTATCTTCTCGATGATCTTTTATGTGTGTGTGAAGCTTGGAATGTGTGTGTAGGACTGTTTTCTATCCCTCCCCATCACCTGTGAGCGACTGTAGTGTGTGTGTGAGCACGTAAGAGTTGTGAAGTGAGTGTAGGTGTTTCTCGCCATTCACTATTTTGTCCATAACTTGAAGAGCGGTTATCAGATTCAAGGGAAAATACCACCAATAGATGCGTCTCATCAAGAGCTTCAAAAACGAACTACTATTGGTCATACTCGGATTTCGGAACTAGGAGAAACATACAGAGATGTACCTCCATTGCAATGGAACCCCATACACAAGGAAGAGGATGATTTGTCTATCCATAGTGCTGGATGAAGTGATCAATCATGGATGCATGAGGATGCCTAGTTATGGATGTGCAAGGAAGCTAAGAAAGAGGATAAAAAACTACAGTTATGGCCCATAGGACATCCAAATTATCGGCCCATAGAGGACCCAATGTGCATGCCTCAAGTCTTTCCTGATGAAGCATTCGAACCGCATAGTTGGATGGAGATCCTAGCGACTTTGGATGTATGTGTGAATGAAGAAGTCTTGACCATGAATGAATGTGTGGAAGAAGAAGGCTACGACGTAAATTTATACATGGTAGTCCTTCAAGAGGTAGAAGCCGGAGAAATATTAGAAAAGGAATGGAAAGAAGAATACGAGAGTATAGAAATGGAACCAGAGTTTGATTCAGAGGAACGTTTTTTAAAAGCCATTCAAGCTGAAGACAAGTATGGAACAACCAAAGTGTTAGCAATAGAAGTTGCCGCTATAGTACCAAATCAGGAGGAAAACGTGAGTAAGGCCAAACCAACCCCTGATCTTTTTGAAGTACCGGAACACTTCAAAAGATATGAAGTGGAAGAAAGAAAAATAGCTATTCAGATGCCTAAGAGAGAGGCAAGAGAAGGAGAAGCGTATGAAAATAAGGAACAAATGAAGAAAATCATAGTAACCGTAGAAACTGGAGAAGAAAGATGTACATACATAGGAAAGGATGTGTCAACAAAGGAGGAAGAAGATTTGATACGATTGATCCGAGAATATCCAGATGTATTTGCTTGGACCTATAAGGATCTCAAGGGGGTAGAACCCTCCGTCTGCTCTCATAGAATACCAATGACACCGGAGGCAAAACCATCAAAACAACCCCCTTACACTTACAACGAGGTGTATGTCGCAAAAATAAAAGAAGAAATAGACAAGCTATTAGCGGCTGGATTCATTTACGAGATAGAACATACCAAATGGGTATCACCACTAGTAGTTGTGCCCAAAAAGAACGGAAAACTGAGAGTGTGCATTAATCTAAAGAAAGTCAACGTAGCGACGATTTGTGATAGTTATCCATTACCTATCACTGACCACCTATTGGAAAGAGTTGCAGGCAAACAATTCTATAGCTTTTTGGACGGATTCTCTGGATACAACCAAGTAGTTATTGCTACTGAGGACCAACACAAAACCACATTTGCGATTGAATGGGGAATCTATGCTTTCAGAGTGATGCCTTTTGGACTCACCAATGCCCCTGTGACTTTCCAAAGATTAATGTGTCACATTTTCAAAGAATTTCTAAAAAAGAGGATGGAAGTATATGTAGACGATCTATGTAAATATTCACGCCTGAGGCAAGAACACATCCCAGAATTACAAAAAATATTTGATAAATGTCGACAATATAGAGTCTGCCTAAATCTTGAGAAGTTCGTTTTTATGGTAAGACAAGGGAAGATCTTAGGACATATCATGTCTAGGAACGGAATATCTACGGATGAAGACAAGATCAAAGTAATTCTAGAACTTCCTAGACCGAAGAATGCAAAAGAAGCGCAAGCATTTATGGATCATTGTGGATACTATCGTCGATTTATCCACATGTACGCTATAATTTCCAAACCTTTGTATGGATTTTTGACTCAATTCACGTGGATGGATGAATGCGAGAAGGCATTCACCGAGCTAAAAAGGTGGCTTAGCACAGCTCCAATTTTGAAAACACCCAACTGGAACAAGCCTTTTCATATCTATGTGGATGCTTCTACTTATGCAATAGGATGCATCTTAGCTCAACTGGCAAATGAAGGAAAATTGGACCATCCAATTGCCTATGCAAGTAGACAACTAAATCAAGCTGAGAGAAACTATACAACTACGGAGCGAGAGGGATTAGGAATGGTGTACGCTGTAAAGAAATTTAGACACTATCTCTTAGCCAATAAGTTCAAGTTCTTCATAGATCATCAAGATTTATTGTACCTAGTCAATAAGCCTTGTAACACGCGAAGACTAATGAGATGGTTTCTATTATTAATGGAGTTTGATTTTGAGATAATTGTGAAAAAAGGGAATACCCATGTGAGGGCAAATCATCTCTCTAGATTAACCCATGGAGAACCACCAAGCGGAGTACCAGACGATTTGACAGACAATTACTTGTTCAATTTGGAAGTATGTCCCAAGTGGGCAAAAAAGCTAATTCCAATACTCACTCATGGACCAAAACACTCAGTTAACAAGGAGAGTAGAACGGAAATACTACAATCGCGTAACTTACACATAATAGCAAGAAGTGTGTATCACAAGGAATCCAACGACGTAGTGTCTAGATGTGTCGATGAAGATGAGTAGAAGAACTTAATTCAACAAGCTCACATAAATAAATGGAGAACGCACAAAGGAACTCATGGAACCCTAAGAGAATTGAAATGGTTAGGAGTATATTGGTCAGATATGCCTAAAGATGTCCATGAATATGTCAGTAATTGCACGGAATGCCAGGAAACCCCTCCGGATGATCATACATCTTTACCTTTCTTTACAATAGCACCCAATTGGAGTAAGACATAAGTGAAATTCCTAAAGACACGAGAACACAAGGAAGGAATCAGTTTAGCAAGGAAACAATCTCTAGAGGAAATGAGTAAGGACTATATCATCATGGGAAGACAATTATTCAAGAGAGGGAAAGATAATCATCTATGAATATGTGTACATGAAGGAGAGTACCTACCCATATTAGAAATGGCACATGCAGGTGCCACATGAGGACATTTCTCAGCTGAAAGAACTATAAAAATGATCCTCTTTGTAGGTTTGTGGTGGCCAACTCTACATATGGATGCACACACCTATGTGCGAAGTTGCAAGACATGCCAAAGAGCCAAATATCCGATTCGACGAGATGACATGCCATTAAGACCCATGGTTTATGTGAGAGCATTTTCCAAATGGGGTATTGATTTCATAGGACCCATTAACCCACCCGCCAAAGGATCACATGCAGAATACATAATAGCAGCAACAGATTACTTGACTAAATGGGTAGAGGCAAAGGCTACTAGAAAAAATGATGCTCATACCACCGCTAAGTTTCTTTTTGAGCATATCTTTACTCGCTTTGGATTACCTATAGAAATAGTGAGTGACCGAGGAACACATTTCATTAATGAAGTGATAGAATCCTTAATGAATGAGTTCTTAGTGATGCATAAAAAATCAGCCCCTTATCACCCTCAAGCCAACGGCCAAGTAGAAAGTTCCAATAAGGTGTTATGCACCGTATTGACAAAGATAGTCAATAGTGGAAGATCGGATTGGGACAAACAATTGCATCATGCAATTTGGGCCTTTCGTGTCGCTTACAAGACTACCATTGGAACTACACCATTCAACCTAGTTTATGGACAAAACGCCATTTTGCCAATCGATTTTTTAGTACCCACTTTGAGAGTATCCCAAAAATATGAATGGACAGGGCATGAATTATCGAAGCAACTAGACCAAATTGAGAAACTACATGAAACAAGGATACAAGTCGTTGCAAGAATTTATGCGGCAAAGAGAAGACAAAAAGCATATTATGATGCGCACATTAAGGACAAAGGACTAAAACAAGGAGATTTAGTTCTGTTCTACACCTTGAAGCAACATACCAAGAAGCTACAAAAGCACGGATATGGGCCCCTAATAATCAATAGGATTTCAATGAGTGGAGCAGTCAACCTAGCTACTCTGGATGGAGAGATACTTCCTAATTATATAAGTGGTTGTCGAGTGAAACGCTATATGGAACCATTGACGGACCAAATGTTAGCATGACTTGTAGATGCACAAAATAGAAAAAGAGAGGACGAGAGGATTAGAGAGAAGGCAAGACAAGAAGCCTTAGAGCATATCAAGAAAAGGAAAGAGTGGATAAGGCAAAGGGATGAATGGTATCTACAAGGGGAAAAGCCTATTCCCATGGCCAACTATCAAGGTCACTAGACCAATACAACCAATCTCAGCATATCCCAGCCGTACTTAAACCTAGGGATTGGAACAAGAGAGTACCAGTTAATAGATGCCTTGATAGACTCCGGAGCAACACTCAGTTGCATACGAAGGATAGTCATCACACATCTTCAAACGACAATAACACCTACTAAAGCACATATGATAGGTGTGGGAGGCCAAGTCATAGAATGCATTGGAGAATCTACAATATCCCTTCACCTAGGAAATTCCACAATGGAACAATGAGTTTTAGTATGTAAAGACGAGGATCTAATAGAGAACTTGATCCTAGGAGAAGACAAGATCATTGAGAATGAAGTGAGCATTCACCTAGCTCAAGGGTACATCTCAGCCAAAATAGGGCACAAGGAAATCTTTAGTTTATTAGAAGAGAAACCCTCTCATAGACAGGACATCATCAAGAGTGAGAAACAAATCATAGAAGAGGACATAGCAAATGACTCCATCAAGGATCAAAGAAAGAAATGACTGCAAATCCCAATGCACCAGTAGCGAAAGCGAAATCATTCTACTTGAATGGTGAAGCAAAGAGAAACTATGAGCACAATACTCCTAAAGTCTTCTACAACAAAGAGATCATCAGCATGGAAGTCCACTGTCAGAATGTCGCAATCAGGAGGTGTTAATCTGCAATGGGTTTGCAAGGATCGAATTAAGGAATCAAAGAAGTCAGCAACAATACCAGTCATTCATCCTAGGGATACAAGGCTGTACAAGGGTTCTCCTTCATTACAATCAGGAACAAAGACACTTCTGAGAGTATGGCTTCCAAAGTCATTGGTAGAAGCTCAATGAACACAACAACACATATGGATTCCAAAGAAAGTCAGATAGATGACAAAGGATGAGATAGATAAGCAAGAAAGAACATTAGATCAATACAACAGGACCATAAAGCCACACAAGAATAATCAAAGGTACCGGCACAGCAGGACCCCAACCACTCAGACTTCAAAAAAGAAAGAGGAAGCACATGGAGCATGACAAAATGAAGAGAAGACAAAGCCTCAAACTTTGACTATAAAATGGATGTGGAGACAAAAGAAGTAGCAAGGATCGGAACAACAGAACCAAAAGGATCCCATTTGCACACATGAAGCATCAAATGCACCTAAAGTATGCATGACAGGGCCACATTATGAGGCCATGCATTCAGCACATGATATGTGTAACAAAACTAGTGGTGCACATTCCCCACTTGGAAATAGGTCATAGATTCTACTTCCATAAGAATGGACCTACTATGTACATAAATAAATGTTTCGGCTACACTAATTCTAGTTTTCTTTCAGGAATGAAAATGAAAAATAAGTGGTAAGAGATCTTACTTATAAAAGAAAGGGGAATGGAGGGTCACAACGAACCAAATGTCACTATGACACACATCACTAAAGACTTGCTTTCTATAGGAAGCTAATGCTCTTTTCATTACGAGTGCAGATGGCTTCTGAGCACTCTGAAGCAACCATTCAGGAGGAAGTGCTGGAATTCCCTCTACAAAGCATGTCTAAAGCAAAGGGTCACTAGTTTAGAAAAGATCAACCAACAGGGGATTATTTGTTCTTAGTGACAATCAAAATCATGGATACTGATCATCAGTTTCCCGTCATGTCCCAAGACTTTAAAGTAGTGCATGAGCTTCCATCGACAATGGACATTATGAAGAAAGCAGGCATTCACAAGTACTTCGAATTACCAATATACAAACCGGACTTCCAGCATTGCACACAAGTCATGAACACCTTGCAGCCAGTGTTGCATGATCCATTGGTACCTGAAGCAAGAGTCATGGATGGAGCAGGGGAATGGGTCATCATACAATTCACTCACGATCTAATTAAAGAAGCTTTTGGATGGGAGAAGGATGGGAATACCATTTTTAAAGAGGAAAGTCAAGGAGCAAAGACTAGGGCATTCACAGATATAAACTGCATTGATATTGAAGAGGAAGTGAGACTCATCCTTCAGTACTTTTGTTTTCCCAAGATGCATAGATACACTGCTCCACAAAAGATCATTGTGCAAATGCTATCACATGCTATTAAACAAATTGGGAATCAAGTCAATATGACTCCATACATTCAAGAACGGCTCTTTGAGGCTAAGAAGCAGTGGAATCGCAAGAAGTTCCTGAATCGAAGTGTTACCTTGACAATATTGATCTATCATGCATAGGGCATTAGAGAACATCTGAAAGAGATGCCATCATCAGAAGCCGTGGCCAAGTATGCCAAGATTGTGACAGTTCCTAGAAGGAAGAAATGAGTCAAGATAGTTGAAGAAGCGGAAACAAGCTCCCAACCTAGAATGAGAGGTACCAAATGGCTAAGAGAAATGATGCAAGCAGAAGTAGAAGTTCCAGCTACAAAGAGGGCACACGTACTTCCAAGAACTAGGCTTGAAGAAAATCCACCCATTAGGGAGGAAGAATTGACAAGAGAAATGGAAGCTACCCATCAGTATACCAAAGGACAAGTAAACCTCCCAGTGCAAGGGCACCACTACCAACAAGCCCACCAAGACTTGGAACAAGGAAAGAGGCTGATCAAGGTTAACCGATACAGAGAATTGGGGTTAATGAACTCAAGCTCATCATCAAATACACAAGAAGAACAAGACACCTCGATGCTAAATGTGGATATTAAAAGTGATTCCAAGGATGATGGCAATGGGAAGAATTAAATCAAGTGAATGATGAGTTTGGGGTGGAAGGCACAAATATTGAGTAGATGCCTGATAACACAGGAAAGGAAACTACAAGACAAGAGGCATCTCAAGAAGGAGTCAATATTATTAAGCTGAATGAAGTATCTACCATTCAAATCAAAGAGACTCTCCTAGTGGGAGAGGCCCTTCTCAAGAATCCCAAAGAAGAAAGGGTTGAAAACATAGTTGAAGAATCGGAACCCTTCACACCAATAAGACTAGTGGTAGAACCCTCTCCAATGGATGTCACATTTCAAGGGAGTGCCACGAAGACTGTTAATAAGGAAGAAGAAAGAAAAGAACATGAAGTACAGCTACAAATAAGGCAACCACATAACGAGACCATACACGTGGAGCAAGGAAAGGATGTACAAACAGGGGAAGTTCCAAACATTCCCAAGACATGGTTAAATGTGGACGTCGCTCAGCTCAAGCCAGTAGTACAACAGATGATACAAACTGCCATGGACACTCAACATTTAATGCTTGAGGCTGATGCGGACTATGACAAGGCGATGAGGGAAAAGAATCAGTTTCAAGAGATAGAAGAGAATCTATCTTCCCAATGGGTTCAAGCACAAAAATTAATGGTAGAAAAAGAGGCAGAAACCCAAGAGGCCAAGAAGCACTACAACACATTAGAATTAGAAAATCAGAAGCAAAAAGAACAAATCAAAGATTTGCAAAGCAAATATGAGGCTACCAAAGCTAAAAAGGCTAGAATGAACACTAGAAGCAAAATTCTTAAATCGCAAATCAAAGTATACATGGACGAAGTAGAGAACCTACGAAATAGGAATAAGGATCTAATGATAGCACTTCTAGGCAATCAACTGATAGAAGCTCTTGAAGTGATAGAGAAAGACACATGAGCATTGGAGGAAAGGATAGCAGAATATGAAGAGCAGCTGAGGAAAGAGCAAGCTATCATAGCAGATTGGGAGAAAAGGCATATGGATGACACTGCGGAACTGAGAAGAAAATGGAAAAAGGCAGAGAATCAATATATAGTACAATGCAATGAAGATGCAAATCAACTCACTACCATAGGAGAGGAGCTCCTCAAAAACAAGGAAACAATTCTGAAAGCCACAGAAGAAATTAAAATAAAGGATGAATTAATCAAGCAATTATAGGATCAACTAGCACAGAAGGTAATAGAGGGGACACCAGTAGTTCCACACTCCACAGAGGCTACTGAGGAGATTGAGGTACATCCTCTTTCTCCCCCCTTACATCATTCACTGATAAGGGAGGATACGGAGACCCACACTAAAAGACATACTCGGGATATTGCAGAACTAAGCTGACACGAGCAGGCACTACTGGTGTCCCAGCTTACTGAAGATTTTGAAGATTAAGTAATCAAAGTCATGAAGGAAGCGAAGATTGAAAGCAAAAATCTAGAACAGGTAATGAGACCCTTCGATGTACCATATGGATTACTTAAAGAGCAAACACGACAGTACATAAAGAACACAACCAATAAAGAGCCAGATAGCAACCTCCAGTTTAGCATGCAAACATTTATCTATACACAAGAGGAATTTGACAAAGCTGATCCTGTATGGAGGAGAAAATTTTTGGAGAAGAATCCGACTCTACGGGTACAATGGGAATCATCACCTTACATACTTCAAGTAAATCCATCTTTTTGCCCAATACCTAGAAGACGCTCTTAGACGCAATTTTGGGAAGGACAACGCCAGGGAAGCATCAATAATCAATGGCTCAACTATCCATTACTGCCGAGTCCACCTCGTAACTACTTACCACCAAGGAGTACGTGATTAAAGCTATAGAATTTTGGATTGGCAGATATGCAACTGTACCAGACTTAGCAATAAAAATGACCAACAAAATTTTGAGCATGTTACTTATGGTCATCAAAGTGTTTCAGCATGCGCAGTATACATTTTTGAATTTTATCGACATTAACCAGGGATCCGATGCCCTTGTTTTTATCTATCCACTATACCTAGTCGGTTAACGCTCATGGCCATATACTCAAGGCTAATGTTTTTGCCAAGTACTTACATGCAGACTTTGAAGAGGCATTTTTTACAGGCTTTTTTGAGATCAATTTATACATTTTTGTAAAAATATCTTCGAATCTTAACGCAAGACTGGTGGCCTATGAATTAAGTTTCTTTGCTAATCATAGACAGGCACCAGATGATGGGGTGAAGTCAACTCAATGGAAGGAACTAATGGTATGTCAAGCCAATTTTCTTAATCAACGAGAGCAAAAAATCATACAAACGTACTCATGTCACCACAAAAAGCCTGTCGGGGACGACAGGGTTTAGGAAGAGGGATGTGTGGAAGGGGAATCGAGCAAAAAGAGAAAAAGAAGAAGATCAAAGAACATAACTGCTCAGTAAAGAACAAAGTTTACAAAGAAAAAGAACAACTCTCTGCCCAAAGCCCCGCAGGGGCACACATTAGGCGACAACACCAAAGAACCAGGTCTTGAGGAATGGAATTAAAGAAAGATAACAACCAGGACATTTCATGGGAGGTTGCACACAACTTCCTCATCCACCAGGAGCAGGCGGTAAAGCGAAACAAGTAGGGAAGAGAGACAGCACATAAGGACTCTTCATCAGATAAGATAACCAATTGTCTGCAGGTCCTAGCTGCCTCCTCATCCACTAGATGCGTGCGGTGGAAATGAATGAGTCAGGTCCCAGAGGATGACAAAGAAGATTCAAGAACAGGACCTTTAAAATGTAACGCTGACTTAAAAGAGAGTAAAGGTCAGCAAAGTGAGGTGTGTGACAGAAAAGAAGTAAACATGCTCCAAGCAATACAACAGGGTCAGATGTCTGAAGACAAAGACATATCAAAAGACCAAAAGTTAGAAAGAGGCAGAGGCTAAGAAGTTGAAGAGAGTGACTAAGAATATCACATTCTTAGCCACTGATGGCATGCGTGATAGCCCGACTTAATACAGCAACCCAGATTTATGAATGTATGGAATACCAAGGGGATTATAGAAGCAAAGGACTAATCTTAGATAAAGTAACAAATTTTTTGACGATTCTTATTGCTTCTTCAACCACTAGGTGCGTGCATACAAGATCCATAAGCAAGATGCAAATGAAGGAACAAAGCATGTCAAGGGACGACAGAGACAAAGAGGGGGAGAGTGTTGCAGATGAAAGAGACACAAAAGAGGAGCCCCAAAATTTTGAAAATAATGGGCATAATTTTCTTCTTCAAAATTCTAGAAAATTCCCTCGAAGCTATGTAAATGCACTAGAGGAGTCCTCTAGATGCATAAACCAAAATCATTGTAATATATTCTTTGTACAATAGTAGGAAATTAGAGATTAGCCAATAAAGTGTCGGTCACTTGTGTGAAATGACCAATTTTAGGGCACATGTATATAAGTCACTTTGTGAATCTTTGTAAAGACTTTTTTCCATTGTGAAGAAGGAGAGCTCAAAAATTTTGAATTTGCTTCTTCCCTGCTGATTTTTATCTTCTCTATGATCTTTTGTGTGTGTGTGTGTGAAGCTTGAAATGTGTGTGAAGGATTGTTGTCTATCCCTCCCCATCACTTTAGAGCGACTGTAGTGTGTGTGAGAGCACGTACAAGTTGTGAACTGAGTGTAGGTGTTTCCTGCCATTCACTGTTTTGTCCATAACTTGAAGACCGGTTGTCAGATTCGAGTGAAAATATGACCAATAGATGCATCTTGTCAAGAGCTTCGAAAGAACCCACTATTGCCCATATTCGGAGTGTAGAGCTGGGACAAACATTTGAATTTGTAATTACTGCTATAAGTGGTATCGCGGTAGATACTTTCAGAGATGAAGTGAGTTGGAGAGGTAGTTTAGTCTTTTCTCATGCATTTTAGGTGAACCACTTCATTTTCCATCATGTGTGCACACGTCCTCATACGTTTGGTTAGGTCGGTTCTTCAGATTGATAATTAAGCGTGTGTCAATCCACCACTATACGTACTTGTGTGGCAAATGAAATTTACTCTCTTTGACACAAGTTCTTAAGACCTCGTAACTTAGGTACACAAGGATCCAAGCACAATCGAAGACATCAAATCAGATGATGAGGACACCATCAACCTAGAAGAGTTCAAAGCATGGAAATCAAAAGGAAAAGCCAAGATGAAGAGGCTAGATGATATACTCCAACAAAGCCTTAAGGAGGTCAGAAAGAGAGAGTAAGAAGCCAATCAGATATGGGTGTGATACTTCATTAGTTACTAAGCATTCCATTTATCTTGCTAAGGACCTATCACTTGAAGAGCCTTCTTGAAATGAAGAAGCAAGTAAGAAATCAAAATGGAAGGAGGCTATGGATGAAGAAATAAAAGCACTCCAAGAGAATGACACTTGGGAGCTAGTACCCAAGAAGGCATCAATGAAGGTAATTGGCTTTAGATGGACCTACAAAATCGAAAGCAACTCAGATGGATCCATAAAGAGCTATGAAGCTAGACTTGTGGCTAAGGTTTTTGCACAAACCCAAGGAGTAGATCATGAAGAGACATTTTCTCCTGTGGCTAAAATGTCAACCATTAGAGTCTTGGTAAGTGAAGCTGCATCTAGAAATTGGAATATGTATCAACTAGATGTGAAAAATGCTTTTCTCAATGGCTGAATTTCAAAGAAGGTTTACATGGCTCAAGCTCCTGGCTATGAAGATCCAAACAAAGTAAATCATGTATGCAAATTAAACAAATCTCTTTATGGGTTGAAGCACACAGCTAGGGCATGGAACCATAGGTTAACAACTTACCTTCAGGATCAAGGATTCATGATGAGCAAGGCAGATTCTTCTTTGTTTGTCAAGAGGAGTAATTCAAAAATGATATATTTATGTGTGTATATTGATGACATCATCTTACAGGTAGTGATGCCTATGGCATCAAACCAATTAAAAACCAGATTTTGCAGGAATTCAAAATCAGTGACCTAGGGTTTTTGAAGTACTTTCTTGGACTTGAGTTAGTCTACACTAACTCTAGAATCTAGGTCACTCAAAGGAAATATATGCAAGAAATGTTGAAGAAGTTCCACTTGGAGAATGCAAAGGTATCTAGCAGCCCTATGGAGGTAAATCATAAATTGAGTGCTCATGAAGGTGATTTGCTTGAAGACATTGTAGGTTACCAAAGCATAGTTGGAAGTCTTAACTATGCAACATTAACCAGGATTGATATATGTTACGGAGTAAGTGTTCAGAATCAATTCATGCATAAACCTAGAGCACCTCACTTGGAAGCTGCTAAAAGAATTTTGAAGTATCTCAAAGGTACTCAAAATCAAGGACTTTACTGTTAAAAATAAAGAAGTAAGCTCGTATATATTTTTTGCAAAAAGGATTTTCTTCAAGTAGAAGAAAAATACAAAAATGAAAAATAGAAGCATTTACTTCAGCAAGTAGTGGAGATCAAAAGAGAATCATTCAAAAGAGAATCAAATCCAAAAACTGAACTGTAAGAGGAGTGGTTGTCCAAAGTAGTGGAGAAATGATGGAGAAGAGCTCTCAAACTCATCATGAGAGTTTTTGGTCACTTGGCTATAAAAAAGGCAAGGGAGGACACTCAAGTATAGAGGAAGAAGGCGTGGAAGCCCCCTTGTAGCTACTTCATTTTTTTTTAGTCATTTCGTTCAGTTTACTCTCATAGAGTATGTGCAGCCACACACCCATTTTTGGGTAGTCTACTTGTGAGAGTCATATCTTTCAATATATGTATCTAATTTTAGTGTTTAAACATTCATTGGAAAGCTTATCTCAATTACTTCCTCTGTCTAAAACGGTTTTATGAAATTTGTTATGCTTTGTGAGTTATTCAGGTTTTAGTGAAGTCCAGTTTTCAGCCTAACTGAGTGGACAGGTAGTCTATTTTGACTCAAATATTTGCCAACCCAAATCTACTCCAAATTGAGTGTTTGATATCTCATTTGAAAGCTCTAGGTGTCTAGTTTGAGTGACCAAAGTTTCAAGCTCATTGGATATTTCAGTTGGTACCAGTTTTCATTTGAAGGTTCTGCTGTTGGAAAGAGTCTTGATCCTGAGAAGGTCTTCTACACTTTCCGCTGCGATTAGGAGAGGAATTCTCCAACAATTGGTATCAGAGCATTGGAGTTTGAAGATTCAAAGCATTGGAACTGAATTGAAGCAAAGGAGAAGCTACAAATCAAGGGGGAGCTTTGTGAAGTCAAGAAAGAGCGCCACAACATACTTGAGGTAAACTTCAATCTTGGAAGTTTTCAATGGCTGATTTAGGTCAACAAGTTGAGAAGTTAGACAAAGATAATTTTAAATCTTGGAGGTATAGAATGATAAATTACCTTAAAGGTAAATGTTTATGGAATCTAGTTAGTGGAGACGATCCACAACCGGTGGACATTGAAGATCCCAACATTACTCCGGCACAAAGGAGACAATTTGCTGATTGGGAAGAGAGGAATCGAAGGGTGATGTTCCTCATCTTACAAGTTATTTCTAACACTATGATTGGTCATGTGCAAAGCTTAGAAATAGCCAAGGAAGTTTGGGAAGCATTAGAGAAGGTGTATGCTACCTCAACAAGGTCTCGAGGGATGCAACTCAAGAACGAGCTCAACAACATGAGGAAAAGCTCAAACCAAAGCATTAGTGAGTATACATTGAGGATCAAAGAGCTTCGAGATCAGCTAGCATCAGTTGGATGCAAGATAGAAGAGGAAGACATCGTCCAAACAGCCCTCAATGGCTTGAGAAGTGAAGAAAAGTGGAAGCCCCTCATCACAAACATCCTTTATAGATATCCTCTACCAACATCTGACGAGATTATACCAAATCTTGTGGCTGAAGAGGTTGCTCAACAAGGAGAAGGCAACAAAGGTAAGGACAGCCATAGTTGTGAAGAGATGGATAGGTATGTGCTTGAAGATGAAGAGGTGTTGCAAAATCCTTGATCTACACCAGCCAAATGAACTCCAGGAGTATATGGTGGGCCCTTTTAGCTTGCCAATGGATGTATTAGACACCCTATGTACCTTGGAAGATCACTCTCAAAAAGATAGATCAAAACAGATAAGTTGGAGTTAGCTCAGAGGTGAAAACTTGCTATTCTTGGTTCATACACCTGTCGGGTGTTTTACATAATTCTCTGAGCACAACAGCAATTAGCTTAATTCCTCTTGGGGAAGTCTAGGTAGCTTAAAGAGCTAACTTTCAAGTGTAATCTCATCAAAAGTAATGAACCACACACTGAGAATGAGTTTTAACAAGTGATGACATCATCCCGATTTTCACGGGCTGCTATAGAAATAGACCAGTGAGCAGAAAAATCAACATAACTCAAAATGTAAAAATCCAATGATTATGAAAATTTGTGTGGTTATACTAGACAGTAAGCTGAATCCAACAAGTTTTAAATCACTGAATTTGAATAAGTAACCACTGAGAAACACCTCTGACAAGATGAGTGAAAAAGTCGGGTACCTGAGAGAGAAGTGAAGGTGAACAGACCCTGTTGACTTCAAATGAACATAACGGAAGATTGAAACATCCAAATGACATGAAAATTTATGAGCATATAGTAGACTTGTAGAGCTACCTTTACCAAGTTAAATCACTGAAAATGATGCACCAAGCTCAGAGAAAACATCTCTGCAAGCTGACTGAGAAAACTGAGAGTAATGGCAGTGAGTAGTACACTTCACAAGAACATGGAAAGATGAAACCAAATAATCATGAAAATGAAAGTATATTTCTTGTACAATACAATGACTTACTGATACATATGTGTGCCTTGTAATCACACCTTGATATGGCATAAAGCTCAGCTCTTGGAGGTCTTCACATAGGTCTCTCTAACCACGACTAAAACTGCCATCTATTTATAGTTGAGTTTGGGAGGCTAACTTCCCTCAATCACTCTCCAATCAATCAATGATTGATTTGATTCTCTACCTACCACAAATCACGAATTCGTGGCTCCTCTTTCCATTCTTGATCATGTGGAGTCAACCACTTAAGATTCTCTTACTTTTACATTAAGTAAACTCTTCAAAAGTTACAAGAGGTAGTTCACAAGTGAACTTTACATAGTCTTCTTTTTAAAACTTCTTCTAAGACTTTGTGAGACTCAAGCCAATACTTAGGCTTGTCATAGACTTGCTCCAACAGCTCCCCCTCAAGCCAAGTATGCTTGAGGTCTTCAATCTTCCAAGATTACCTGCAAACCTATCATAGCCTTGAATTTGCAAAGCTTTGTACCATCCAATGCTTTGGTTAGAATATCTGCACATTGTTGATGAGTGGACACATATGATATTTGAATCTCTTTGCTTAGAACCTTCTCTCGTACATAGTGATAATGAACTTCAATATGTTTAGTCCTTGCATGACAAATAGGATTAGCAGCCAAATGAATAGAACTCATATTGTCACCAAAAATAGTTGGAGTTCCAAACTCCAATCCAATATCTTTGAACAATGTCTTCATCCACATAGCTTCTTGTGTAGCTATGGCAAGACCTCTATATTCAGCTTCAGTAGAAGAGAGAGCAACTGTGGGTTGCTTCTTGGATGACCATGAAATAAGCTTTGAACCTGCAAAGGTAAGATAACCTGAAGTGCTCCTTCTATCTTCCTTGGAGCCAGCCCAATCTGCATAAGAAAATAGCTTCAAACCTAAATCAGATACATAAGGATAATAAAGTCCTTCATTTATGGTTCCTTTGAGATACTTGAGAATCCTTTTGGCAACATCCATATGTGGTTTCCTTGGTGTGTGCATAAATTGGCTTAGCACACTCACACTGTAACATATATCTACTCTTGTCAATGTGGCATAGTTGAGACTACCCACTAGACTTTGATATGATGTGATGTCCTCTATGAGTTCACCTTCATGTGAGCTCAATTTGTGATTGACCTCCATTGGAGTACCTGCAATCTTACAATCTTGCATCTTGAATTTTGCCAACATGTCCTTAATGTACTTCCTTTGAGTGAGAAACAAACCATGATCTTTGTAGACAACTTCCAAACCTAGGAAGTAGGTAAGTGAACCCAAATCACTTATCTTGAACTCTTCTCTCATCTGATCTTTGATCTTCTTCATACCATCTGCATCATTTCCTGTCAATATAATATCATCTACATATACACATAGGTAGATGACCTCAGAATTACTCTTTTTAATAAAGAGTGAAGGATCTGCCTTGCTTGGTTGAAAGCCTTTGTCCTGCAAGAATTAAACAAGCCTGAAATTCCAAGCTCTTGGAGCTTGCTTGAGACCATACAATGCTTTGTTAAGTTTACACACATAATCAGGATAAACTTGATTCTCAAAACCAGGTGGTTGTGCCATATATACCTCTTCTGTTATCCAACCATTCAAGAATGCATTCTTTACATCTAGTTGAAGTATTTTCCAATTCTTGGAAGAGGCAATACTAAGCAAAACCCTAATAGTAGGCATCTTTGCCACAGGAGAGAAGGTCTCCTCATAATCAATTCCCTGAGTTTGTGCAAAGCCTTTTGCCACAAGCCTTGCCTTATACCTGTTAATGGAACCATCAGAATTCTTCTTGAGTTTATAGACCCATCTTGAGCCTATTACCTTCATGGATGAAGTCTTGGGCACCAAATCCCAAGTGTTGTTTTCCTCAAGTGCTTCAATCTCTTCCTTCATTGCATGCTTCCATTCTGTTTTTGCTTTGGCCTCTTCAAATGATGATGGCTCCTCTTGGTTTATGTCCTGTGTTATGTAGATAGAATGTTTAGTTACTAATGAGGTGTCAAACCCATACCTTTCTGGTTTTTTCTTTTCCCTCATAGATCTTCTTAGGCCATGATGTGATGATTCTGCTTCATGTCCAAGTTCCTGCAATTTTGCTTTACCTTTAGACTTCCATGCTTTGATCTTTTCCATGTGAGATTCTTCATCATCCTCTGAGGTGTCTTGTTCTTCAATCTTTGATTGTTCTCTACCAAGCTTTGGAATCTTCTTCAAGATCATATGGTAAATTGATCTTCCGGCATGAATCTTCATACCATGAATTGTTCTCATCAAAAACTACATCTCTGCTTACCAAGAATCCTTTTTTGGTAGGGTTGTATAACCTGTAGCCCTTTTGATTGTTGTCATATCCAATAAATACACACCTTTCTGCCTTTGGATCCATCTTGCCTCTAACCTGTGAAGGAACATGAGCAAAAGCAATACATCCAAAAATTTTACAATGATCTAAGCTTGATCTTCTTCCATTCCAAGCCTCATATGGAGTCATCCCATCAAGGGATTTTGAAGGCAACCTGTTAATCAAGTAAGTGGTTGTAGATACAGCCTCAGCCCATAAGTAATTAGGTAAATGCTTTTCATTTAACATAGACCTTGCAGCTTCAACAATTGTCCTATTCCTCCTTTCTGCCACTCCATTTTGCTCAGGAGTGTACCTTGTAGTTACCTCTCTTTTGATTCCTCTTTCTTGAAGAAAAGAATCAAACTCATGGGAGAAATATTCTCCCCCTCCATCTGACCTTAGCCTTTTTAATGATTTACCTGTTTGATTCTCCACAAGAGCCAAATATCTTTTGAAACATGAAAAAACTTCATCTTTGTGTTTCATAAAGAATAGGATAGTCCATCTGCTGCAATCATCAATGAAGGAAACATAATACCTTGATCCAGATATTGAAGCTTCCTTGCTAGGTCCCCATACATCTGTATGAACCAACTCCAAGAGATCTCCATGCATATAACCTTTCTTCATGAATGGTAACCTGTGAGACTTTCCAAATTGACATGCACTGCACTTATAAATCATATGTTGTTTTGACAAATTAGGAAGTCCAAGTACACTTTGGTCCCTGCAGATTTGCTTTAATGACCTTTCACCAATATGTGCTAACCTTTTGTGCCATACTTCCAATTCTGTGAGTGTCTGACTACCATAATTAAAGAGAGCAATGTTTCTAGTGTCCTGTAATTCAAATGTGAACAATCTACCTGTCTTTTCACCTTTTGCAATTCTTCTGAATCCTTGACTTGGATCTTCAACAAATGCTCCTGCTTTTGTGAACCTGACTTGCAACCCTTTCTCTACTATCTGCCCAACACTTATCAAATTCTTCGTAATGGTAGGGACATAGAGTACCTTACTCAATAGGTTGATGTTTCCATCAGGTGCTTTGACATTGCCTATTTTCTCCACAGGATGTTTTGTATCATCTCCTGTTTGTACCTCATGCTTATTCCTTGGATCTTCTAAATATGATAGGAGTGCCACATTTCCTACCACATGATTTGAACAACCTGAATCTATGTAGAAAACATGCTCATCAGATTTACCTTGTGGCATAGCCATGTTCATGATCAATAATGAATCCTCTTTGTTTGAGTCTTCTGTGTAGTTATTGTAGTCTCTCCTTCCTTTGTAGCCTCCTTGATAGTTTGAATGATTGTAGTTGTTGTAGTTGCCATGGTAGTTGTTGAACCTTCCTCTTGAGTAGCCATAACTTCCTCTATTGTATCCTCTGCCTCTTTGATTCCTGTAATTCCTAAAGCAATTTTCAGTTGTATGATTAGTTAATCCACAAATAGAACATGAGTTGGAGTCTTGGGATCTCCCCCTGCCTTGTCTACCTCCTCTTCCTCTACCTCTGCCATGTCTTCCTCTACCTACATAGTTAGCTTGATATGTACCTGTTTCATCATCCACTTTCTTTGCCTTTCCTTTGTTATCTTTAGACTTGCTTTTATCCGTGTATAAAGCTGAAGATTGATTACCTTTAGAGCTTTCTCCATTTTTTATAAGCTTTGCCTCTTGAGTAAGTAGTTGTCCAATGAGTGTGTTGAAATCAGGTACATGCATGTCCATGTACAAATCCATAGCTGTGGTGAATGCTTCCCACTTATCATCTGCCTTCAAGCCATTGATGACCTGCCTTACAATTTGCTCTTCATCTATTACCTCTCCAATGCTTCCCAACTGATCCGCTATGTCCTTGAGCTTTGTGACAAAATCAGTCACATTTTGTTTGGGAGCCTTCTTGAGAGTTGTGAAATCCAGCCATAGTTGATGCTTCCTAGCTTTGGTACTTGAAGAAAAGAAAGCTTCAAGTGCATCCCACACTTCCTGAGATGTCTTACAACTTCTAATGTGAGGCAACAAAAAATCTGAGATAGAGTTGAGGAGATAAGACCTTGCAAGTGCATCCTTGGAGCACCATGTGCTCAATCTTTCTTGCTCTTCTTGTGTTGGTTGACTTTTGTTCCTGAAACTTGGCATAACTTCATCTCCAGCCACATAACCATATAAACTTGTACCTTGGAGATAAGCTTCCATCCTTAATGACCAAGCTGAGTAGTTACCTCTGTCCAATTTGTCAATTGATGAAGGAAATCCATCTGCCATGTTGTCCAACCTTGCTCTGATACCACTGTGAAGAGATGGATAGCTATGTGCTTGAAGATGAAGAGGTGTTGCAAAATCCTTGATCTACACCAGCCAAATGAACTCCAAGAGTATATGGTGGGCCCTTTTAGCTTGCCAATGGATGTATTAGACACCCTATGTACCTTGGAAGATCACTCTCAAAAAGATAGATCAAAACAGATAAGTTGGAGTTAGCTCAGAGGTGAAAACTTGCTATTCTTGGTTCATACACCTGTCGAGTGTTTTACATAATTCTCTGAGCACAGCAGCAATTAGCTTAATTCCTCTTGGGGAAGTCTAGGTAGCTTAAAGAGCTAACTTTCAAGAGTAATCTCATCAAAACTAATGAACCACACACTGAGAATGAGTTTTAACAAGTGATGACATCATCCCGATTTTCACGGGCTGCTACAGAAATAGACCACTGAGCAGAAAAATCAACATAACTCAAAATGTAAACATCCAATGATTATGAAAATTTGTATGGTTATACTAGACAGTAAGCTGAATCCAACAAGCTTTAAATCACTGAATTTGGATAAGTAACCACTGAGACAAACCTCTGACAAGATGAGTGAAAAAGTCGGGTACCTGACAGAGAAGTGAAGATGAACAGACCCTATTGACTTCAAATGAACATAACTGAAGATTGCAACATCCAAATGACATGAAAATTTATGAGCATATAGTAGACTCATAGAGCTAACTTTACCAAGTTAAATCACTGAAAATGATGCACCAAGCTTAGAGAAAACATCTCTGCAAGCTGACTGAGAAAACTGAGAGTAATGGCAGTGAGTAGTACACTTCACAAGAACATGGAAAGATGAAACCAAATAATCATGAAAATGAAAGTATATTTCTTGTACAATACAATGACTTACTGATACATATGTGTGCCTTGTAATCACACCTTGATATGGCATAAAGCTCAGCTCTTGGAGGTCTTCACATAGGTCTCTCTAACCACGACTAAAACTGCCATCTATTTATAGTTGAGTTTGGGAGGCTAACTTCCCTCAATCACTCTCCAATCAATCAATGATTGATTTGATTCTCTACCTACCACAAATCACGAATTCGTGGCTCCTCTTTCCATTCTTGATCATGTGGAGTCAACCACTTAAGATTCTTTTACTTTTACATTAAGTAAACTCTTCAAAAGTTACAAGAGGTAGTTCACAAGTGAACTTTACATAGTCTTCTTTTTAAAACTTCTTCTAAGACTTTGTGAGACTCAAGCCAATACTTAGGCTTGTCATAGACTTTCTCCAACAATAGTCAAATGTTATATGCAGGAAGAGGTAGAGGAAGGAACTTAAGAGGAGGCTCGAGAGGAAGAGGAAGAAGCTACAACAACAAAAATTTCAGCCAACACAACTCGGAGGACAACAAGGACAACTCAAATGAAAACACACATGGAAGAGGTCGAGGAAGAAATAGAGGAAGAGGTCGAGGTTCATACAATCCTCATAAAGGTATAACATGTTATCATTGTGGTAAATTAAGACATTATGCAAATGATTATTGGCAAAAGAATGGAAGGTTGAATGGAGGTAACCAAAGGAGCCAAAATAACTATGCGAGTACTTCAAGTGAAGGATACAAGCAAACCATGCTTGCCATGAAGCATGACTACAACAACTCAAGAAGTGATGACCAAAAATGGTTCATAGATTCACGTTGCAGCAACCATATGACATGCCAAGGAGATTTATTCACAAAGCTACAAGCTCCAAGTGGAAAAGGATGTGTGGAGACCGGCGATGAAACTCAACATGCAATTGAGCATGTTGGAGATATCAAGCTTGGAGATAGAAAGCTATTGGCTGATGTTCTTCATGTTCCTACTATTGCAAAGAATTTGATTTTAGTAGGACAAATGGTAGAGAAAGGATATCATGTTATCTTCAATGAAAAAGGCTGCTTTATGAAGAATCCAAAAGAAGGATTCAAGGTCATTGCTCAAGGAAGGAAAGAAGGAAGGATGTTCACTTTGGACATTCAACAACCGCATGGAAAGGTGATGTATATTCAGTTTGGAAACAAGAGGATTGTTGAAATCGATTTGTGGAACAAAAGGTTTGGACATATCAACATTCCCAAGCTCAAGGACATGAGCAACCATGAAGTGGTAAGAGGTCTTCCAAGATTCAATGATGCCGAACTACATGAGTGTTGTGAAGCATGCCAACTAGGAAAGCAAACTCAACAACCATTCAAGAAAAGCAACTATGTGGCAAGGAATGTCCTCGACTTGATACACACGGATGTATGGGGACCATCACAACAACCATCAGTGGCTGGTAATAGATATTTTGTCATTTTTATTGATGATCATTCAAGGAAAGTATGGATGTTTTGCATAAAATAAAAATCAGATGTGTTCTCCATGTTCAAGAGATTTAAAGCACAGGTAGAAAAGGAAACAGGATGCTACATAAAGACCTTGAGGTCCGATGGAGGAGGAGAATATTCCTCCAAAGAATTTTTAGATTTTCTTTATGAAAATGGCATCAAGAGACAATTTACATGTAGGTACACACCTCAACAAAATGGAATAGCTGAAAGGAAAAATCGACATATCACAGAAGTTGCAAGATGCATGCTCAACGAGATGAAGATGCCACTAAACTATTGGGCTGAAGCAACTAGTACGGCCGTTTATTTGATGAACAAGTGTACAACGACTGGAGTGCATAATCTAACTCCCGAGGAGGTTTATTCCGGTAAGAAGCTTGACCTTACACATCTCAAAATTTTTGGATGTGTGTGTTATGTTCACATCCCTCAATAACTAAGGACAAAGATGGAGGAAAAGTTCGAAAAATGTATTTTTATTGGATATTCATCGGAGCAAAAGGGATATAGATGCTACAATCCGGTGACAAAGGAGCTACGAGTCTCACGAGATGTGGTATTTGATGAGCTAAGACCATGGTTTGGAGACAAAGGGAAAGAGAAGATTCTTGAAGAAGATTGCGAAGATGATGGAGGTGTTGTCCAAGAAGATTTTCAGCAAACAATCACTCAAATGTCAGGTCTAGAAGCTTCTACATCACTTGGAGAAAGCTCAACATGGAAGGGGAGGCTAAGGAGTCATTCCTCATCACCAACATCAGCCTATGAAAGATCTAAAGCTGAAGGTGCTGCCCAAAATAGTGATTCAAATGAAGGCCTATTCAGGAAATTTGGGAATTATTCAAGTCCCATTTATGTTACTTACTATGTAAACTCTTGACTTTGAGCCCAAACTTGATACCTGATTTTTAATACAATTATCCTTAATATTAAAGTATTAATTTAATATACCCTAGTCAAGAGATAATAACATGTTGTAGTGTATAAATGAGTTGAAAAGTAAAACATTGGGATAGAAAGAAGTGTCTCAAAATCCTGTGTAATTCCCATTTTTCCTGAATAGGCCTTAATGCAAGTGAAGAAGAGTATGAAGTGGTGATCACACCGAAGGTAAAGTTGAACCGGTTGAAGAAGCAATGTTCAAAAGGAAATGAAAGGAGGTCTTCAAGAGCAAGGTATCCAATTGAAAGGCTGAGCTATGATAGTTTTATTGCAAAGCATTTTGCATATATGACACAGGTGGTCAAAGACAAAGAACCGGATGCATATGAAGAAGCATGTACACAAAAAGAATGGCAAGAAGCTATGCAAGAAGAGATGAAAGCTCTCAAGGACAATCATACATGGGAGGTAGTTCCAAAGGCTGAAGGTATGAAGATTGTTCCAAATAAATGGGTGTTTAAAATAAAGAGAAATGCTGATGGTTCTCTAGCAAGGCATAAAGCTAGACTAGTAGCAAAAGGATTCAAGCAAACTCACAACATCGATTATGAAGAAACTTTCAGCCCGGTTGCAAAGATGGGAACAATTAGAACCTTGATTGCAGTGAGTGCAGCAAGGAGATGGCCATTGTACCAACTTGACATAAAAAATGCTTTTCTCAATGGTGAACTTCAAGAAGAGGTATACATGAGTCAACCGATTGGATTTGAAGACAAAAAGCATCCAAATTTTGTTTGTAGATTGAAGAAAGCTTTGTATGGGCTGAAGCAAGCACCACGTGCTTGGAATCAAAGATTGGTCGAGTACCTCACAAGGTGTGGGTATAGTCCAAGTAATGCAGATCCCTCTCTCTACATGAAGAAAGAAGAAGGCAAGCAGGTATATATTTGCATATACGTTGATGATCTCATCATAACAGGAAGTAATGTTACAAGAATACAAGAGATCAAAAGGAAACTCGGTAAGGAGTTTAAAATTTCAGATCTTGGTGAGCTGAAATACTTTTTAGGCATTGATATAGTCTACGGGAAAGATGGCATTTACTTAATGCAAAGAAAGTACCTATTGGATGTTCTTTTCAGATTTGGAATGAGTGAATGCAAACCACTCACTCAACCTATGGACACAAATGTGAAGCTATGCTCAAATGATGGAGAGAAGTTACATGATGTAACTACATACAGGAGCATTATAGGATCATTGATCTATGCTATGATCACAAGACTAGATTTGTGTTATATTGTTGGAGTTCTTTCTCAATTTATGCAAGCTCCAACAAGTGAACATTTAAAGTCAGCCAAACGAGTGCTAAGATATGTGAAGCACACAGTCAATCATGCTCTGTTTTATGGATATGATGAAGAATTGCAGGTAAAAGGCTTCATTGATGCTGATTGGGCTGGTTCGAAGGAAGACAGAAGATCCACTTCAGGTTATGTGTTCATGATAGGTAGCAAACATATCACATGGAGCTCAAAGAAGCAACCTACTGTTGCACTATCATCTACATAAGCTGAATATAGAGGTTTAGCCTTTGCAACTTGTGAAGCTATGTGGATTAAGAAGCTCTTGGCTGATCTTGATGTGCAGGTGGAGACCATTCCAATTTATGGTGACAACATGTCAAGCATTCACTTGACAAACAATGTTTCATGCACGAAGCAAGCACATAGAAGTGCATTATCATTATGTTCGAGAAAAGGTTTTGAGCAAGGATGTGGATATAAAGTTCATTGGAACTAATGACCAGGTTGCAGACATGCTTACAAAGTCCCTAGATGCTTCTAAGCTCAAGAGGTTCAAGGAGGACATCAACTTGCAGGATATGGCTGAAGGTGCAAGCTCACATGTGAGCTTGAGGGGGAGTGTTAAAAATAAAGAAGTAAGCTCGTATATATTTTTTGCAAAAAGGATTTTCTTCAAGTAGAAGAAAAATACAAAAATGAAAAATAGAAGCATTTACTTCAGCAAGTAGTGGAGATCAAAAAATCATTCAAAAGAGAATAAAATCCAAAAACTGAACTGTAAGAGGAGTGGCTGTCCAAAGTAGTGGAGAAATGATGGAGAAGAGCTCTCAAACTCATCATGAGAGTTTTTGGTCACTTGCCTATAAAAGAGGCAAGGGAGGACACTCACGTATAGAGGAAGAAGGCGTGGAAGCCCCCTTGTAGCTACTTCATTTGTTTTGAGTCATTTCGTTCAGTTTACTCTCATAGAGTATGTCCAGCCGCACACCCATTTTTTGGTAGTCTACTTGTGAGAGTCATATCTCTCAATATATGTATCCAATTTTAGTGTTTAAACATTCGTTGGAAAGCTTATCTTGAGTACTTCCTTTGCCTAAAACAGATTTATGAAATTCTTTATGGTCTGTGAGTTATTCAGGTTTTAGTGAATTCTAGTTTTCAGCCTAACTGAGTGGACAGGTAGTCTGTTTTGAATCAAATAGTTGCCAAACCAAATATACTCCAAATTGAGTGTTTCATATCTCATTTGAAAGCTCTAGGTGTCTAGTTTGAGTGACCAAAGTTTCAAGTTCATTGGATATTTCAATTGGTACCAGTTTTCATTTGAAGGTTCTGCTATTGGCAAGAGTCTTGATCCTGAGAAGGTCTTCTACACTTTCCGCTACGATTAGGAGAGGAATTCTCCAACATTTACTTCCCATACACATTAGATTTGGACATTAAGCTATACTCAGATGTAGATGGGGTAGGTTGTAAGGATGATAGAAGGAGTACTTCTGGATATCTTTCTTTTGCAGGTGATAAGCCCATCTCATGTTCTTCCAAGAAGCAACCAACAGTTGCTCTATCTTCAACAGAGACTAAATACAAGGGAAATGCTACACAAGATGCAATTTGGATTAGATTGCTCTACTCAGATTTGGGACTTCACACTCATTCACCTATGATCTTTGGTGATAACACAAGTTCCTTGCATCTTGCAACCAATCCCATCTATCATGCAAGAACCAAGCATATAGAAGTTCATTATCACTATGTTAGAGAGAAACTTCTGAGCAAAGAGATTCAATTGGCATATGTATCTACAAATATGCAATGTGCAGATTTGTTAACCAAAGCACTTGATGGTACTAAGCTTTGTAGGTTCAAAACCATGATTGGATTGCAGGATATTCAAGAAGATTCATGAAGAAGTACAAGCCACGATGATTGGCTTGAGGGGGAGCTATTGGTACAAATGGACAAGCCCTCACACTTGTCTTAACATAGAAGACTATATGTGGAATCATTGAATGACTCATATGAGCCATAGTTTGTACTTGCTTAATCATTTACCATTGTAAAAAGGTTTATACCCTTGGAGAATCTTGTAAAAGTCTACAACTCTTGGAGTTAGATAGAATATTGGTTACAAATTTAGATTGAGATAATAACTCCTAAATTAGAGGAGACACTTTTATTTGCCAAGTTTGAAATTCAAATTCAAACTTGAGAAAAAGTTCTCTTATAAAAAGAGCTTGTAAAACTTGTGGCCTTAGTGCCTCATTGATAGTCTTCTTCATCATCATTTGCAGTAGCTACGTGTCTTACACCATAGCTCACTTAGAATACTATCATTGTGCATCATTTAAATGCCAATGATCTTGTATAAACATGTGCTATAATACATATACTTCATTGATCATCTCTATCTACTTCTCTGTTATGACTTCTCAGAATAGTGAACTTTCTTTGATCATATCTCAGTGACTTCTCAACCATTTTGCATCGTCTATAACTTGTTGGAACCAGATTAAAGTCTATTTTATACTCTCAAAGTTTCAAAGCTTTTAGTTCAGCCATTTGGGAGAAATTGCTATCGAGCTGCTCACTGGTCATCTACTGTTCAGTCCCTAAAAAATCGGGGGTAAGCTTTGGATTGCTAAATTGATTTCTCTGAGCATAGTCTATTATTTTAGATGCTTCCACTTGTAAACATTAGCTATCTAAGATAATTTTTTGATTACCTCAAAATGAATTTGATCACTTGTTATTGTATTGTGAGCACTAAGCAAAAGAACTAATTGGTGTGAGGACCAAAATAGCAAGTTTTGTGACACTAGTTGTTTGTGAAGTAGTCTATTTTGATTCACTTGTTTCAAGCATCTACTCCAAAGTATTTCTTAGTGTAATTTGCAAGATAAAAGGGCCTACTATCAAACTTTGAAGTGATTTAGAGCAGGTACAAAGCAGGTTTTAGCAGTACCACCTCACTTCCTTGAGGTACCCATCCATCTCTTCCAACACCTATTTCATTTGATGAGGCACAAAATTCAGAAAATTGGATGGCTGCTATGCAATCAAAATATGATGCTATCATGAAAAATGGTACCTAGTCTTTATGTGACTTTCCTCTTCGCAAGAAGTCCATTGGCACTAAGTGGGTATACAAGTTGAAGCGTAAGCCTGATGGAACAGTTCACAGGTATATGGCTAGGCTTGTTGCAAAGGGTTATGGACAAGAAAGAGGCATTGATTTCGATGAGACCTTTGCACCTACTTACCAAATGACTACTGCTTGTAGCATTTGTGCACTTGCAGCTCATCATGGTTGGAATGTACATCAATTGGACATTAAAATTGCATTTTTGAATGGTGATTTGCATGAAGAAGTGTACGTTTTCTAGCCCTGTGGCTTTGTGTAGAAAGGGCATGAAAATCAGGTGTGCAGGTTAAAGAAGGCATTATATGGTTCAAAGCAAGCACCATGTGCTTGGTATGAAAAGATACATGCCTATCTGATTGCACATGGTTTTGAGAACCATCCAACTCAAAACACCTTATATGTTAAGCGTGCTAATGATGTGCTTCTGATCATTATTGTGTATGTTGATGACATGCTATTCACTGGTCCTCATGAGAAGCATATTGCTGATTTCAAGGCTGATTTGCATGCCTCATTTGAGATGTCTCATTTGGGGCATCTGCATCATAATTTGGGCATTCAATTTATGCAAGTTTATGAGAGAATAGCTTTCTGTCAAACAAAATATATGGACACATTATTGCAGTGTTTTGGCCTTAAAGACTACAAACCTATTGCCATTCCTATGGAGACAAGTTTATGATTGAGTCTTCATGATGCTAGAGATGCATTTGATGTCGTTTTCTATCAGCAGGTTGTTGGATGCTTGATTTACTTATGCATTACTCATCCAGATATTCAGTTTGTTGTCTCACAGATGAGCAAGTTTATGCATTGCCCAAGAGTCAAGCATTGGCAAGTGGTTAAGCACATCTTTTTCTACTTGAGTGATACCCGGCTACTTGGATTGTTTTATCCCAAGGGGGGATCACTACCGCCAGATTCGCATGCTTTTTTTTACTCTGATTGGGCTGGTTGCTATGACACTCATGTGTCCACTAACGGATTTTGCTTCATGCTTGGTCGCTCATGTATATCTTGGTTGAGCAAGAAGCAACCTATTGTGGCCACTTCCAATTGTGAGGTTGACTATAGGGCAACTTTCACAACAACTGTTGAGTGTGTGTGGCTCAAACACCTTATGGCTGATTTGGGTGTTGGTCAGTTTTCTACCACCACCATCTTCGCTAACAATCAGAGCACATTGGCAGTTGCGAGGAACCCTATGTTTCATGCTCACATTAAGCACATTGAGGTGCATTATCATTATGTCAGGGAGAGGTTCTCTATTGGAGAGATCATCTTGGCATATGTACCCACACAGGAGAAAATTGCAAAACTTTTCACGAAGGCTCTGCTTAGGGAGAAGTTTGAAGCTTTTCACAAAGCTTTGGGCTTACTTCCTTTTGTGGATTGATTCCACATAGCTTGGCACTTCCTTATACATGAGTGCCAGCTCCTTGTTCATCGCATCACTCCTAGGGGGATTTGTTGATATAATTAGTTAGTGATGTGTGTCAATGCACTAGGACTGTGAGGGCACTTTTTTCCCTCTTTAGGAGGTTTTTTTCACCCGGCTTGTATGTAATACATTCAGTATTGTGTGTTGTGCTCCAAGCTTCTTCTTCTTCCTTATGTTGTTCGCATGCTTCCACAGACGTCTAACTCCAATAGGTTGCTCTTGCTAATTCAACTCCATGTGTTTTACTTCTTCTTCATCCTCTTCTCCTGAATCTCATGATTATTCATCTTCTTGATCATCATTACCTTCATGAGTTTCAATACTTGATGTCTCTTTCATTTCTATATCTTGAATCGTGTCTCCTTAATGAATAATATCCAATACATTTTGAATTTCATTTAACATTTCTTGTAATAGCTCTTCTTTTTATATTGCCTTTACTTCTTCATCATCTGTTTCTACCAATTTAATTGAATATACTTTGACCTCTGCTTTGCATACCCTTTGCCTTGTTATTAATACATTTCCTTCTTCTTTGTTTGACCTTTTTTTTGTCACTAATACAACTTCTTATCTTTTTTTTTTTCAAGTGGTATGGAGTGCTATTTCCTTGATGGCTCCTCTATCTTCTTCTTTATCCTCCTCTTGCTCTATAGATTAAACAAGTCATTCTTCTTCATCATCTTCTATGATATTCTCAAAGCGTGAACTCTTTTTTTCTACTTCATCAATTCTCTCTAATCTCTCCATCTCTTTCATTTCTATGACCCTTGGTTTTCTTGGAGTACTTGGTGCTTATAAATTCAAAATTCTTAAGAAAAAGCCTTCTATAGTTGTATTTGTCTCAAAGTCTGATTTGGTTTTTAATGATCCTAGAACTGCTTCAAATGTCTTTGTCTCTTTCTTGTCATCCTCCATCTTATAAATTAATGTAGATCCACTAGCCATTGTTTTAGACTCTAGATATTTTCCATTTGTAGCTTTTCTCTTGAATCCTTTCAACTTCCTTTTCAACTTTGGTTCCTTTCTTTGTCTTCTCATTGTAGCTACTATGGTGGTTCTCTTTTCAAGAGGTCCTTGAAGCTCTTTAAAATAGGACAATAGTGTTGCTTCCTTTTTTATGAAGAAATTTTATGTGTCTGCATTCATCATCTTCTCATGAAGATCTTCATAGTGCTCCATCTCCTCCTGTGTCCAATTTATGGCCTTATTAGTATAATCCTCCAACATCTTCTGATATTGGGCTTCATAGGCTTCTCTCTTTTCATTATCTCGCATTAAACATGAATATATCTTTTCAGTGCTTGTCTAAGGAGGGTGTGGCCCTATGTTAGCTTGTACTTTCTTTTTCTCTCTATTCAATTCCTCTTCAATAACCTTCTCTTCCTCAAATTCTATCTTTCTGGGACCTACATTTCTCTTCTTGCTTGGCTGAGGTGCCTCCATTACTATGTCCTTCCTTTTAAGTACTTTCCCACAAGCATTCTCATAATTTAGCTTCATTTACTAGATCATGTGGTTGATGAAGTTGCAATAGTAGGAATTATCTATTGGAGATTGATGTCTGTGGAAGCATGCAAACAACACAAGGAAGAAGAAGAAGAAGAAGAAGAAGAAGAAGAAGAAGAATCTTGGAGCACAACACACAATACCAATTGTTGGAGATCGATGTCTGCGGAAGCACGCGAACAACACAAGAAGACGAAGAGGAAGCTTGGAGCACAACATGCATAATGGACATGTTCTACCTAGACTAATCTTCTTGAAATAGAAGATAGACTAACTCCTCAAATGTTATGGCATTTGGATTTCCTTTCATCATCAAATAAAAAGTAGAAGTAAAACTTTGATAAGAATTGGGAAGACCATTCATAACAGTCTGTACAAGTGAACTATTAGGCAAGACTTTATCAGCAGAAATCAACTGTTTCTTCAAATCTTTGATCTTTGTCAAAAAACTATCCATGGAATCTCCTTCATTCATGTGCTCGCTCTCCAACTGTTTTTGGAGGTAAGCAACATGAGCCTCATTCCTTGCCTAGTATAAAGTGATAATTGTATCCCAAGCATCCTTAATTGTTCTGCAAGAGTGAATGCGAGGAATAATGGCATGTTTGATAGACAAGGCTATCAATGCATGTGCCTGAGCATCTCTGTCATCCCAACAAATTTGCTCTATAATAGGTGCAACAAGAATCGCAACATGAACAAGAACATGAAGATTATCACCATTTTCAGCATTGTCTGCATCACCTTCAACAACTGTGTTTGTAGGTGTAATACGATGTTTTTCAACTCACTGCATAATTCCACAGTCTTTTTTGCAACCAATACATGACGCATCATACAATCCCATAATGGGTAATTGGTACCATCCAACTTATCCTCAAGAAAAAATTTCTTGCACAAGTGCTACGATAGTGCATTCGGAGGCCGAAACGAGCTCAGATTGCGATTTTTTAACACCATAGAGTGAAGCAGTTTTGATCTCCTAATCACCTTGAGTATGCTCATCAATTTCATGCAATTATGATACTCTGACCGGAGGGGTATCAACGGTGCCCTAGATGAAGTGGCGACCTACTCTGATACCAATTGTTGGAGATTGATGTCTGCAAAAGCACCTGAACAACACAAGGAAGAACAAGAAGAAGAAGCTTGGAGCACAACACACAATACTGAATGTATTACCACTAGAATGTACAAAGATAAGTGACTCGTTAGGGTTATAGGAGTATATACAAGCTGGGGGAAAAAAACCTCCTAAAGAGGAAAAAAGTATCCCGATAGTCCTAGAGTGTTCATACACATCATTACCTAAATATATCAGCATTGTTCATAGTTGATGGATGTTCTTCTTAGAGTGATTCATGAAGATACTAAAAGGATTTGTTCGTTAGAGAGCACATCCAGAGGGTAGCATGCAGAGGGATGGCTCATGCAAGAGTCTTTGGTATTCCTAACAAACTTCCTATGCATGTCAGACCCAAAAATGTCTCGCTTATGGAGCGAGGATAAAAATGTTTGTCTCCTAGGTGATGAGCCCTAGGGATAAAGGGAGCCAAAGAAAAAAGGACATAATTTTTAGAGAGAAGACAATGAGGTTTTGCATTGTTAAATTAGAGCCCATGCAGACGTGGTTAGAGAGGTATGAGCTTGCTAAGGAGGCAAACACAAAGGAAAGATCCCATTTTTGAAAAAATCGCTCCACTCGCTCTTCACCTCTTCCGAAAAGTCTTCGACCTCTTCCATCCTTTCCAACAAGTAAGTGGATAGATGCAATCGTTTCACAAGCAAAGACATCGGGTGTGGATATCTCTAAAGAAGAGGAGGAACTTGCAAAGAGGTTTGATTGGGAGTATTATAAATATGGTGTGCTATCTCATGGACGATACTTTTGGATCGCACACCTCGATGAAAATAGATCTACTTTTGATAATGGGGTGATGTTTAGCTTTCTCCAAAAAAGTAGAGCTAGTGCAAGAGACGACAATGCTCAAGAAAGCCAACTCAAGTATTGTGGAGTGATCCAAGGTAACTTGAAGTTATTGTTCAGAAGGTTTGACTACTTTTTGTTTGATGTGAATTGATTCAAAGTGTTCACCACTAGAAGAAATGCAACGGTGAGGCAAGAAAAGAGTGTTTTGCTTCAAGTAGAATCCATGAAGCTATGGATAGAGGAAAGAGACACATTTGTACTTCCCAAACACTATGAGGAGGTTGTCTTTATATCTGACTCGAAAGAACTGCACTGGCTATTTGTTTTACAAGTCACTCCATGTAGCAGATAAATTTGTGAGGACGTGCACGTGGAAGAAGTTCCATCTACAGTGGACTCTCAGATCCATGGAGCAGTTGAATAGGAAGATATCATTGTCTAAGAAGAAGTAGCCTTTGAATAGGACGAGATATATGAGGAGGTAACGGATGATATGTTATACAAGGATGATGATCAAGAAGAGAAGGTTGTACCAAGAGATTGGGAAGTTACCAATGTAGATATAGATATGCTCTACACATTAGATCTCCAAGAGAATGCTAGAATAGAGGATTTATGAAGCAAGAAATTATATATGCTTATTTATGTTTACTTATTTGTTACGTTGATTTTTGTAGAATACTATTTTTTTGTATTACAATTATTATCGGTATGCTAATTATTTGAGTTATTTGCTGTAGAGCATGATGGGAGACTGTCCACCACTCACTTTGGATTCCATGATAGAGGATCAATTTCTAGAGTTCATATCTCGAGCACCTCCTACTTATAAGGTTGTTGCATCATAGTATTGGATCTCTCACAGGGGTACTCCCATCAACGGCACTCTCTTTGGCGGGACTACTCCCACGGATGACACTCCCTTTGGTAGGATTACTCCCATCGATGGCACTCCCTTTGGAGAGAATATTTATGTCAGTAGCACTCCCTTTAGCGGTAATCCTGGCTTTACGAGTCCACCACAACTATCTTCTCAGCCATCTCTTAGTGGCTCTGGCAATTGACATGTGCACCAGCATTCAATAACACAGCACGATACATGCATATGTCTATCTCATTCATCTAGGTCAGGTTCGAGATCACGTTCTAGAGGAGGAGGTTCCAAAGGAGGATCTACGGGTGGATCTGGAGGAGAATTCAAATATTGTGGAGGTGGTGCGAAGGATGCAGTGTCACATGCAGCTAGTCTTAGATCTAATGCCTCAAATATAGATATGCCACACAGTACATCTTGAGGTGCTCATGACCATGACGACTCCAAGTTGTACCGAATATGAGATGGAGCTCCAATAATGGATGCGGTTGGAAAGCCCATGCATTAGCAAATACAATAGTTATGCACAGTACAATTTGGGCACTTTGTTATAGTCAAGTGAAGTGCACAAGACAAGAATCACATGAATTACATCACAGAGGCGATCTATAATGAGTTTCGACCAGCACCTAGGCATTCTACTATCAGCTCAGAGTGGATACAACACACGACACAGGAGGTGATGTCGCATTGATGATCCCGAGGCTCACGATGCTTTTAGAGGAGGTTTTACTAAAGCATGTATGGCTAGACACTGAGGAATGGGAGATGATTCATGATGAGCGACAGTAGACTCCTGACCCATATCATCAGTAATAGGATGTGATGGTCACATGTCTAGATGCGATCGGAGTGATGCATTTGGGTAGCAATGGTTATGATATGATGCATCACGAGTTTCTAAGTATGATTTTGATGAATGAATTTACTTATGTTAAGAACGTCATGTTTGTTGATCTCATGTTTTGTGTATTTATTGTAGGAGTTTATAATAGATCGTCCTTTGACACGAGTAGAGAAGACTTACAAATATTGGCATGGATTGACAGTGCTATTGTAGGACTTGGAGGGATGTGATGAGGCCATTTCATGGAAAAACTACCATGAGATGAGATTTTGAACTTAGCTTAGCATTTTTTTAGCCGTTGTTTATAAACATCATTTCATTTTTTCTAATTTCATGAATGTGATTTGTTGTAGGACTAGAGACATAGATGTTTTGATCCCAGTTTTTTGTGTATGGCAGTGGTGTGCCACAATTATGTATCTAGCTTATATATGGCAGTGGTGTGCTATATTTTGTATTTGGTTCATATATGGTAGTGGTTTGCTATATTTTGTATTTGGCTCATATATAGTAGTGGTTTGCTACATTTTGTATTTGGCTCATATATGGAAAGCAATTTGCCATAATTTTTTACATGGTTCATTTATGGAATATCTCTTTTGTACATGGTTCATTTATAGAATATCTCTTTTGTACATGGTTCATGGTTCATTGTGCTCCTACATATCTATTTTTATGTTCAACAATGTGTTTTTCTTTATCAAATCTTGTTTTGGTTTTTGGTCATCTAAACCTTAAATCAGCAACCACTAGAGTATGACATGTACTCAATTTTTTTTGGGCAGAGTGTATTGTCCTTTGCTACACAATAGCATTGTCATGTTGTTGCAACAAGGGACACTGCACTTTGCCCAAAATAGTTAGCAAATATGGGCATCGATATTACCAACAAATTTTTGATGCTTATATCGTCAATCATATCAGCACATATGCCGGTGCTCATAGCCGGTCAATACCGACACGTATATCGATGGTAAAATACAAGCGCTTTACACCGACGCATATATTGACATCATTTATCGACACGTATACTTACATTATTATATTGACACGTATACTGACATTTATACTGATGCCACGGTCATATTCACCATATGTAGTTTCGCAAGTATAAGCTTTATATGTTGTAGTGTTATAGATGGGCTCCAAGCCTTGTTCACACATGTTGGGTGGAAAAAAATCAAAAAAAAGTTCAAGCATGCCCGTAATTAAGCATCAAAATTTTCAAAGGTGCAATCCTTTGCTACAGGACTCCTTTACCATTAGAAAGTGGGATTTATCCTTGGGAAAAAGATTCAAAATTTATGTACATTGAGTATTTAATGTTTTTTAGTGAAGATGAGTTGGTTGGGGCAAAGGAGGCATTGATAGTCGGAGAGAGCGAGGGTGAGAGAGTTTGTTGTCGTCGAATATTGCCATGTCGTGATGTACTACTATGTGGAAACAGCTTATGTCGATGCACACTCGGGATTTTGCTGAGTGTATTTTGCTGAGTTGTCATGTGGATATTGACAATAAGCTGAGTTGTCATGTGGATATTGACAATAAGCTGAGTTGTCATGTGGATTTTGCTGAGTTGTCATGTGGATTTTGCTGAGTTGTCATGACAATATCCACATAATACATAATGAAGTATTTTGCTGCTGGAGTAGAATGAAGTATTTTGCTGAGTTGTCGGTGTATTTTGCTGCTGGAGTAGAATGAAGCATTGGTACGAATGCCGTTTCTATCCGCAGCTATCATGAAGGTGGGTTTGAAGAGTGGCCTTCTACGTCATTTCCCTTGTGTGCCTGTCTACGGTGTGGTTACTGGGTGGTCGTCATCTTTCTCCGACAAGTTCAGATAGAGGTTTAGGTGTTGCGCGCACACGATTCTCTGTAGCTGTTGTTGGCTCATAGACAAGCGTGATTCTCGGTCTTTGGCCCCCCACATTTGCGAGATAAGGGGGTCCTATGGGTACTATGCCCATTCACTTGTACAATTGCAATTTCAAAGTTGACGTCTAAAACTACGTCTTCATTCCTATCTTGCTATTCAAACTCAAAAATTGATGACTTTGATATCTACATAGCCAGTTCTTGTCTATGATTGGTAGTGCATGAATGATACAAATTCATGCATAGATGAAGTTCATGGTGATTTTTGCAATCTTAACTATAATTTCTTATCTCGTTCCCTCAATTCGTTCCTTCAAGGGAGGCCTCTTTTGTGTTGCGTTGTGGTCGTATTCGTGTTTTTGCTTGCTTGATTTTGTTTTGGGTGGCCTAACGTGGTTAGTGTGGTCCACATTCTTTGGGATATGGTGTTTGCAACTTTCTCTCGATTGGTCAATGTAAACAATTTGTGGTCCAGGATGCTTGGGACTTTTGATGGACCAGTTTGGAGCCCTCTATTGCTCCTAGTCTAGGAGGGAATGCTCCCTTGTTGGTGGTTAGCATTGTGGTCCCAACGGTGGAGGATAAGGCCTCTAGAGCTTTGCTAGAATTTTTTGGTTTTAAACCCCGAGTCATCACACTACTTAGGGATGATGTGTTGTCAAGCAAGGGATATTAAAGAAAGTATGTCTTATAGGGCAGATGTTTGGCCCAAAACCTCCTCTTCAATCAAAGAAATGCAACTCGAGGGATAAAATGAAGGGGTCTTCATAGAAGTTAGGAATAGAAGGAAATGAAGGCCCAAAGGTTGTTTAGGGATGAAACCCTTGCATACAGCCAAAGAGACAAATTTCTTCTAGATTCTCGAAAAGGAAGTCAATTAGCTAAACTACTCGGGGGAAGCGAATCAACAGTTGACTAATGATGAAACCTTAGAGTTCAATTCCACAACCAACCAAAATTAGGAAGAACACAACAAAGAAGATTAATTATGAAATTTTGATTTTCGATTAAGCATGCCCAATTAGGTATTACAATCATTTGAAATGATGGTTTCTCATAAGGAAAAACACCGGGTGTATTTCCCCTAGAAAAATCCCCTCAAATGATGACTCGTATACCAAGATCCCTCTTCTTCAAGAAGAAGAGACAAAAAAAAGAGGGACAAGTTCCTGACCAACAAAGGCATTAGCCTTCATAAATGAGAGTTGTTATGTTAAATGCGAGAGGGTTCTCAAACCCCTCAAGAGAAGTACTAATTGGACAATGGCTTTGAGATAAAAATTTCAACCCAAACTTCACCTATCTATAGGAGATCAAAATTGATGGAGCAGAACCTCAAAAAATACTCAAGAGTATTTCGACTTCTCATTCCTGGCTCTTCAAGAATCACCAACAAGGGAGCAGTGGTGTGGCTTTAGGCATCGTGAAGGTTTGGCACAATTCCTTGGTGGAGACGTTGATGGATCAAAGCCATCAACGCGTGGTGGCCTCATTTGGGAGCCCTCTCCAATTTACAATTGTTTCAGTGTATGTGTTGAATCAAGACACACAAAGACTGACTACATGGCAAGTATTGGTCTTGCTCCTCTTTGGGGTCATCCTATGTGGGGATTTCAATATGGTGGAAGCTCCCTCTGATAGATGGAACCAAAAGGGGCAGATTATTGATGATCATGAGAAAGATATATGGGATGAGGTCAAGCTCTATCATGATCTAGTGGAAGTCAAAGATGTTCTCTTGATTGAACCTCCAACTAGGGGCCAATTTGTGAAAGGAAAGCCTAGACAAAAACTATATTTCACACAATATCATCAACAATCTGGGTCCTCCCTCCTCCCAATGTGAGGATTTAGTGGCTTCATATCATTATCTTGTGGTGCTAACATTCAAACCGCATGTGAGACATAGAAAAGCTCCTTGATTCCATGTTGATCCCCCAATTCTCTCCCTTCCCTCACTTTATTACAAAATCCTTGCAACCTGGATCGAAGCATTTAGTATGGGTGAGTCTCGTGCCAAGTGTTGGAAGATGGCAGTCAAACAATCCTAATGTCTCCTTATCAAGGCTCAAAAGGGAGAATCGAAACATTCGATGCACAAAAAGAGAAATTTTTTATCATAGGCTTCAGTAGCTTGAGGTGAAAGTGAACAAAGGTAATGCTCTCCCCCAAACTAGATTCCTAAAATTTAGAAGTAAGCTTAGATACAAAGAAGAAATTCAAAGAACGCATATGTAGATCTTTTCAAAAGAGTGCTAGGCTAGGAAAACACACAAAATGACTAAAGAAACATGTAAACTACTAAAGAACAAGAAGCAAAAGGAAGAGATCCAACACATGATTGACAGTAATAGAGTGGAATGCACTTTTAGTGAAGAAAATATGGAATTTATAGTCAATCACTTCACTCAACTCCTTGGGATGTTCATTTCGCTCTCTTGTCATAGGCATGAGTGCATGGCTGCCATCTCAAAAATAAGAACCCAAAGAATGCCACAAAATTCACTTCATGTGCTTGAATCCCCCATCATTGACATTGAGATTATTGAAGCTATCGGCTCCTTGCCTAATGGAAAAATTGTTGGGCTGGATGGGCTGACTAATGAGTTCTTAAGGCATTTAAGAAAGTGTTGATTAACCCGCTTCTCTTTGTCTAGTAAGAGTCCCTACGATTTAGCATGTTACCTAATGTTTTTTATGAAGGTGTGATTAAGTTGATTCATGAAAAAGACAAAAAAAACAAGATAAAAAACTAGTGACCGATCACTATGTTTTTCACAAAGGTTCTTGCTAATCATATTACAAATCACCTTCATTTTTGGATCCGTGAGGATGAGAAAGGTTTCATAAAGGGAAGATCCATCCTCGAGGCCTTTTTCGATGTGTGGGAAGGCATTGAATTTTCCAAGGAGTCCTTGCAAAATATCATCTTCGTCAAGATTGATTTTGACAAAGCTTATGATTGTCTAAAGTGGGACTTCATTCTTCAATCACTGAGAGAATTGGTTTGGAGATCTAAATTCAGCAAGACGATCTCAATTCTTTTGGGAAATTCCATGATTAGGGTCAAATATCAATGGGCACCTCTCATGGGTGATCAGATTGAAGCAATCTATAAGATAGGGTTGCCCCTTAGCACCACTCCTCTTCGTTATCACCATAGGTAGCATTAGCTATCTGGTTAATCATCAAACTCATCTTGGGCATATTCAAGGGCTCGTTCTTCCCCATAATGTCAAGACCCAACAATAATGAGACTCTTCACCGATTAAAAAATTGCATTTATTCAAAACAATAGCAATAGTGTCACTGCATTTTAGCAATGTTTAAACTCCTTTTGCATTGCTTCTGTGTTTAGAATCAACCACTCTAAGATGGCATTCAAGGCCTTCTCTCGTCACCACAATTTCTAGTGAACCAGGGTTGTCAAGAGCTCCCTACTAGTCAAATCTTCTGCTTGCTAGGAATTCTGATGGGTTTTGATGTTTCCATGGATCAGAGGTGGAATTGGGTTCTTGCCAAACTTGACAATAAATTTGCTTACTAGAAGGGTATGTAGCTCAATTTGGTGGGTCCCACAATGGTGATCAACACCTTCTTTCATAGGTTATTTATTTTTTGGCTTGTTGGAGACCGAAAGACAGAGTTAGTAAAATTGGAAAGTACTTGCAAAATTTTCCTATGGACTAACGACCTGAACAGGAGAGGTATGCCCAAGATCAAGTGGACAATTTGTGCATTCCAGAAAGATACCAGTGGTTTGGGCATTCTTGACATTGTGGGGATGGCAAATAAGATGGCCAGCAAATGGATGATTAAAGCATGGTGCAACCCAAAAGCATTGTGGTCTAAATTGATTCTAAGAAATAAATCTTCTCTTATCCTTGTAGGTTTGCCTAGATGGAAGGGACATGACTTGCTCACTTTGTCTTTTTTCCCTTTTTTGGTGATGCCTAAAGGGTTGGATTTGCTCTGCTCCTTGTGGAAGAGTTGGAACAAGATGAAGCGGTACATCGTGATCAATGAGGACTAGAACTAGGCCAACCAGATTAGAGAGAACAATTCTATTTGGTTTCTCATAAGGGAAATCAAAGAAACAACTCGGAGAACCTTCATAGAGCAAAGAAGCTATGGAACAAAGTATTTCATATGCGGAAACATCTCTGGAATCAAGAGAAGAAAGATTGAATCAATTCGAAAACATAGAACCCACTCGAAGGGTCGACTATGAAGAATGGTGCCTATTAAGGCAGAGGTTCAATTCATGGGAGATCTCTAAGACTCGCCTTCTTGTTGGTTGTAAACATCTGCAGATTGAAGGCTTAAGATGGAGTAGCAAACACAAATTGGAGAAGATGATGAGTATCAAAAAACATTTGTATGTTCATATTGCCCTCAACAAGAGATGTTGTCCGAATTAGTCAAGTATCATATGGCTGTTGGAGTTAGACATCTACGGAAGCATGCGAACAACACAAGGAAGAAGAAGAAGCTTGGATCACAACACCCAATACTGAATGTATTACCACTAGAATGTACAAAGATAAGTAACACATTAGGGCTATATGCGTATATACAAGCCAGGTGAAAAAAACCTCCTAAAGAGGGAAAAAAGTGCCCTGGTGGTCCTAGTGTGTTCACACACATCACTACCTAAATGCAAATCCTTGGGAGTGACGCGGTGAACAAGGAGTTGGCACTCATGTATAAGGAAGTGTCAAGCTATGTGGAATCAATCCACAAAAGGAAGTAAGCCCAAAGCTTTGCGGAAAGCCTCAAACTTCTCCCTAGGTAGAGCCTTCGTGAAAAGGTCTACAATGTTCTCCTGTGTGGGCACATATGCCAAGCTGATCTCTCCAACAGAGAACCTCTCCCTGACATAATGCTCATGCACCTCAATGTGCTTAGTGCGATCATGGAACACAGGGTTCCTCGCAACTGCCAATGCGCTATGACTGGTAGTGAAGATGGTGGTGGTAAAAGACTGACCAACACCCAAATCAGCCATAAGGCATCTGAGCCACACACACTCAACAATCGTTGTGAAAGCTGCCCTATACTGAGCCTCAACTGGAAGTGGCCACAGTAGACTGCTTCTTGCTCAGTCAAGATATGCATGAGCTACCAAGCATGAAGCAAAAACCATTAGTGGACACACGAGTTTCATAGCAACGAGCCCAATCAGAGTCAGAAAAAGCATGCAAATCTCACGGTAGTGATCCCCCCTTGGGATAAAACAACCCAAGTAGTTGGGTACCACTCAAGTAGCAAAAGATGCGCTTAACCACCTAGCAATGCTTGACACTTGGGCAATGCATAGACCTGCTCATATGAGACAGCAAACTGAACATCGGGCCGAGTAATGCATAAGTGAATTAAGCATCCAACAGCCTGCTGATAGAGAATAGAATCAAATGCTTCTCCAATCCTAAACCTGTCTCCATAGGAGTGGCAATAGGTTTACAGTCTTCAAGGCCAAAACGCTACAATAATGTGTTAATATATTTCATTTGACACAAAGCTATTCTACCATCAACTTGCATAAATTGAATGCCCAAATAATGATGCAATCTCAAATCAAACATCTCAAATGAGGCATGCAAATCAGCCTTGAAATCAACAATATGCTTCTCATGAGGACCAGTGAGTAGCATGTCATCAACATACACAACAATGATCAGAAGCACATCATTAGCATGCTTAACATATAAGGTGCTTTTAGTTGGACTGTTTTCAAAACCATGTGCAATCAAATAGGCATGTATCTTTTCATACCAAGCACATGGTGCTTGCTTTAGGCCATATAATGCCTTCTTTAATCTGCACACCTAGTTTTCATGCCCTTTTTGCACAAAGCCATGGGGTTGAAAAACATACACTTCTTCATGCAAATGACCATTCAGAAATGTTGTTTTAATGTCTAACTAATGTACATTCCAACCATGATGAGCTGCAAGTGCACAGATGCTACAAATAGTAGTCATTCGGCATGTAGGTGCAAAGGTTTCATCAAAACCAATGCCTCTTTCCTACGCATAACCCTTTGCAACAAGCCTAGCCTTACACCTGTCAATTGTTCCGTCAGGTTTACGCTTCAGCTTGTATACCCACTTAGTGCCAATGGCCTTCTTGCCAAGAGGCAAGTCACATAAAGACTAGGTACCATTTTTCATGATAGCATCATATTCAGATTGCATTGCAAGCTGTAGCCATCAAATGTTCAGAATTTTTTGCTTCATCAAACAAAACAGGCTTAGTCTCATCACAGAGACTAGAGGCAGCCATAGCATAACAATTTGATGCAAATGGGGCACTATGAGAGCCTGAACCAGTACAGTATGATAGAGGTGCATCTAATTTGTTGTCACGTAAAGTTTGCACTAGCCATTTTGGCATAGATTTTTCCTCCTCAATATCAATTCTCTCATCAACAAGTGCATCATGCAAATGTGCATCAGAAATGGAATGATCTGCATCATCACATGAAACCTGTAAAGGCTGAGAAGTTGCCTCAATAGGATTAGCACTAGACTATCCGCTTGTAAAAGGAGGAAGCAAAGTATCATACATGCCTTTTGTAGCTAACAGATGTCTCCTTCGTACATGAAAGTAAAGGCTGAATAGCATCTTCCACAAAAGAAACATCACGGCTAACCAAAATGTGTTTAGCCTATGGATGATACAGACAATAACCTTTGCTTTCAAAACTGTATCCAACAAAAATACACTTTACTGCTTTATCATCCATTTTCATGTAATATTATTCAGGCACTAATGCATATGCCAGACAACCATGAACATGCAGATGAGCAACAGATGGCTTGCGACCATGCCAAGACTCATATGGAGTGATAGACTATAGTGCTTTAGTGGGACACCTATTAAGTACACATGTTGCACACATGACAGCCTCAAGCTAGAAATTATGTGGTAAAGCCTGACTCTTGACCATACATCTCGCCATCTCCATGAGTGACATGTTCTTTCATTCAGCAACTCCATTCTATTGAGGTGTATATGGCACTCTATACTAATGTTTTGTCCCATGTTCATCCAGAAATGCATTAAATTCAGAAGACATATATTCCCTCCCTCGATCAGAACAGAGGGTGCCCAATTTACATGCTGACATTTTCAACCAAAACTGAAATTTTTTTGAAGCACATGAACACTTCGGACTTTGCTTTCAATGGATATACCCATGCATGCCTTAAAAAATCATCAATGAAAGTCACGAAATAAAGATAGTTTACAAAAAAGGGTGTCTGTATATGACCACAGACATCACTGTGAACAAGCTGCGATTTCTGACTAGCTCAAACTGAACCATCTTTTGGAAATGAGGAACGTTGCATTTTGCCTAAAATACAGCCTTCACAGATATGTTTTCTGGGTGCCTCAAGTTTGGGCAAAAAGAACACCATTTCAGATTTCTGCAAGTACAGCAAACTAGCAAAATTAAAATGACCAAAGCGCGCATGCCAAAGCTTTACATCCGACATAGCCTGAGAATCATGTATTGCATGTTGTAGTGATCCCCCCTTGGGATAAAACAACCCAAGAAGCCGAGTACCACTCAAGTAGCGAAAGATGCGCTTAACCGCTTTCCAATGCGTGACTCCTGGGCAATGCATAAACCTGCTCATCTGTGAGACAGCAAACTGAATATCTGGCCGAGTAATGCATAAGTAAATCAAGCATCCAACAGCATGCTGATAGAGAATAGCATCAAATGCATCTCCAGCATCATGAAGACTCAATCGTAAACCTGTCTCCACAGGAGTGGCAATAGGCTTACAGTCTTCAAGGCCAAAAACGCTGTCGTCGAGATTTTCTCTCCTCTCTCACTTGTGAAGGCCTACAAAAAACATATTTGGTGAAGGTAGCCAGAATTCCCCAAGAAGTCCAGGATGCATCAAGGATGTCAAAGGAAGGTCACATACAAAGTTTCAAAGAAATCAAGAAAGTCCATGGTAGCGGTCAAAGCTGGTCAAAGCTGGTCAAAGTTGGGAAATTAGGGCAAAAATTTCATTGTCACCAAATTAGATGAAAATCCATATACTTGTAAAGATTATCAAAGGCAGTCTATAGCCCAAATTTCAGCAGAAAATGGATTTTGTAGCACATTGATATGCTATGTTCATTTTGTAAAAATGTAATATTCCTAGTTTGACCCTACAAATTCTTGTATAGAAATTTATGTTAGCCATATGGTTTGGCATGTATAAAGATCATATGTGGCTACATATTTGTACAAATTTTCAAGGCCATCAGAGCTTCCTAGAGACACCTTGCAAGCTTCCAAATGTAGTCAAACTTGTACAAGGGAGATTCAGATGGGAGTTATTTCTGCATATTCCTGAAGGAGATCTTTGGAAACATAGTCCTACAAAGTTTCATCTTCATCAAAGCCTATTTGGAGGGTCAAAGAGCACAAAGTCCAGTTTTCAGGATCACCGCAGTTTTCTAGTTTAAGCAAATTGAAGGGTTGAAGGGCCACCACATGGCGAAAGCTGATTGAGCTATGTTGTACGATCAAGATGAGCTCATATTCAAGGGTGGAGATGCACTTATGCTTAAAGCAAGGAAGATCCACGAGTTTTTCCATAAAAGAAGATTTTTTTGACAATCAAAGATCAATAATGCAGCTTTTCTCCAAAAATAGTGGCTTATCTTATCCAAAATGATGTCAGCACTGATCCGACGGTCCAGATCATCCCCAGATCCAATGGTGGAGAATGAGCGCGCCTAAATTTCACTCCTTTACACTAGATTTGATAGAAAGAACAATTCCAAGCCATTGATTTGATTAATCAAATGGTTGTAATCGAAAGTAGTGATCCTAGAGTTGAGAGTTGATTTCTCTAGATCCAATGGCCCAAATTCATTCAAAAAACTATATAAACCCCCCTCCAAACTCCTAGAGCATCATTGTTAGGCATCCATAGGGCTCATGCTAGCTTACGGTTTCCTTGAGACGATCACCCTCGGTTGAGCGAGTGAGGATCCAAGGTGAGCTAGTATGGGTATAGTACCTAGTTTCATATTTAAGTTAGAACTCCAATCTAGGATAGGCTCTTGAAACCAGCATCTCTATCTTGACTCACCCTCGGTGGAGCGTGTGAGTGAGTTAGAGCTGATTTTAATGAGTCTTAGACTTCTTTAGTTAGACGTTACGAGCTTAGACATACATAGGGTCACTGGAGTGGAACTCACCTTCTTACGTGTGACATTCGGTTGAACTGTCATGGTTTGAGGGTCGGAACCACCTTTGATCAGTAGACTGCCTAGTTTGACGTACCACGACAATCTTATACATGTATCTTAATTCAAATCCTTTTAATTCATGTCACTTGTCACTTTTCTCTTGTCTCCTCTCTCAGTCTCTTAAGTATTTTTACATGTCTTCTATTTCTTCTATGTGTGAGAAGGCTCCGTAGTATTGCGTTGAACCAGTGAGGATGTTTCTTTGAGCTTGTGAGTAAACTCTATCATCATAATTCACTTGCATGCATATAATCCATACATACCCATACATATTGATTAGTTTCTGAAAGTGTATAAGAAGCTCCAATATTGGACCATTCTTCCTTTCGAAACTGGTTTATGTGTAAGGATTCCATCTATTCACGTCATGCATACATATCATCCAAAGAAGACTATGCATATGAATTAGAATTAGGAAGTGTTTAAGAAGCTCCTTCAATGGACCATTCTTCCTTCCAAATTTGATTCGTGTGTATGGTTCTCTTTCATTCTTATCATTCATGTTCATAAATCTAACTTGCACTCCTACTTTCCCATTCCCATAATTATTTCAACATCTCTCTCTTCTCCATCCTCAACATTAATTTCACTTTCATGTCCTTAAACCATCCAACATTCATTAGCTTCATACACCCTGTGTGTGCCACGACCGGACCTGATCCACCCGGATTGCGATCACCTCCACATTTGAACCCGACGTGAAACGCTTCGTGGCATTTGCTTCTGATCTTGTTGGGAGGTTGTGATCCATATCTTTTGTTTCATATTGATCATATCATCATCATCAGTCTTGAGTGTTGCACTGGATTTCTCACAGTATCGTGCACATCTTCGTCGTGAAGTAAACGCATTTGTGAGAGATCTAGAGCATCGTGCATCACTTGCTTATTCACATAATATGGAGGAAGGATTCAAATCCCTTATTGTTGAGAAACAAGGCCAAAGAATAGTCTCTTCTATGTTGAGAGAGAAGGGAAAATTCAATGGCATCAACATCACAAGCTACTTAGATTTGTTTGAAGAGCAAGCTATGATTTTTGGTCTTCCCGAAGATCTTTTGATATCATTCTTTGAACGAATTGTTGATAGCTCGATCATAAACCGTGTCACTCAATATGATAGTCTTCCTTGGAGTGATTTTAGAAAGAAGATGCTCAAAGAATTCTATCTTGAAGATTATAGCCAACATTATCGGGATGGATTCTTACGATGGGTCAATTCCCCAAAGCCTAGTAGCTCTATTACTCACTTACAAAATGAGTATATTAGACGCTATGAGCAACTTCCTGATGAGGATAAGATAACTTTGGAACCTGATCTTGTGATCAATTTTCTTAAGCTTCTTCATTCTGAAACTCGTAGGGAAGTTGAACGGCGATTAGAAGAACCAGATAAGCGCTATGGTCTTACTGACAATTGGCAAAAAGTGCATAAAGTAGTAGAGGCTGTAGCCCATAGACATCAAAGACAATCCATGCTTTATGAGCAAACTAGTCTTCCTCAAGCTAGCCTTCCACAAACTAAGGAGCAAGTTAGAGAACAATCCCATGCTATGCTTTTTTACTCTACTCCTATTCCTCAAATGATGGAACCTACTCAAGGTTTTAAAGTAGAGCCAAATAAAAGTGTAGTTGAACAATCTCAAGTAGATATTCTCACTAAGCAAATGGAAAGTCTTATTGCTACACAATCCAATTTGGCCAAGACTATAGATGCTTTACAATCTAGTTACACCAAAACTTTCCAAAATCAAATGAACCCAATGACTTTTCAAGAGCCTAATCAACATGTTATAGCTACCAATGAAAATCCACAAGTAGCTCCTACTCAAGCATATCAAGTTCCTCCAATGCAAAATCCTCATCCTCATGTGCAAAATCCTCAAATGTATCAAAACATGTATCCTCAAGCTTCTCAAATAGCTTTTCAAAATCCTCAAAATCAAAATTTTCAAAATCATCAACCGTATAATATGGAAGCTCCTCTTGCACGTCAAGTACCACATGTTGCTCCCCAAGCTCCTCAAATACATCAATTGCCTTTTCAAAATCCTAATTATCATGTTCAAGCAATACCTTATCAACAAAATCCTCAGTTTCAAAATTTCCCACCACAAGTTAATCAAAATCCTCAAAATCAAAATGGTTTTGTGCGTGGCCCTCGTAGGTGTCCTTGGTGTGATTCGTTAGAGCACTTTTTGAGAGATTGTGAACTATTGACGGCTGCTAAGGAGCAACGACTAGTAATAGACATAGACAAAAAAATATGTGACTATCGATCTAGGCTACCTTTGCAAGGAAATTATGGTAGGGGAGGAATGAAAAAACACTATGAAAATATAACCATAACGGATGTAGGAACTAGAGGAGTGAAACTAGAAGCTCTTGATGAACAAGTGGAATCAAGTAAACCCACAAAGGAAGGTGATTTTTCCATAGAGGCTTTAGTAAGAGCACGAGATGAGATTAGGAGAATAACGGCTTGGGAATCACCAATAGAAGATCAATCTCTTATTTCTCACATATCCAATGTAGAAGAAAAACGAAAAAGAGATGAAGCTGAGCCTAGTGAAAGAAGAGTGACTCGAAAACAAACCTCAGAGGGAATAGAAACAATCATAGAGCAAGGAGAAACATCACAATCTAAAGATAAAAAACAAGAATCAGAACCCAATGAACAAAAACAAGAGGAGAAACAAAAAGGGAAGAAGACAAAGCAAAGAAAAACAGAACCAAAGCCTTTAGATAAACAAGAACAATCAAAACAAACTGAAGAACAAACACGAGAACATGAACAAAAACAAGATCCTGAGCAAAAACAAAAGAAACCAAAGAGAAAACCTAAGGCCATCTTGATTTCAGAAATTGAGAGAAAAATAGATCCTATGGAGATTTTAGATGACATTTTGCTTAAGAGTCAAGTGACTATGTCTTTAGAACAAGTTTTCTCTATTGCAAAGCCTGTTTTTAAAGATAACTTTATCGGCCTAATTAAAAGGAAGAGGTTTCCACTTAATCTAGATACTGAGATGCAAGATTCTCTAGATCAAGATCAAGCTATGAATGAAGCCTTAAACTTTGATGAATCTGATGAAGAGGACTTTGATGATGATGAAGTAAATGTTAATAAAAATTTCTTAGGACCTATTCAACCTGACCATGAAAATCATGAAAACAATCTTGAAAGTCACTTTAAAAGAACATTTTGGTCCAGAGGTACATCAGAGATGAATAGGAAATGATAAGAACACTATCACTATAAATGCATTAGTAGATTCCGGCTCTGAAATCAATGTGATTTCAAGAGAAGTCTATGATAAGTTTCGATGGCCCATAGATAAAGATTGTGGATGGCGTATGAGAACTGCAGATAATGGTGTAGGTACCCTGTATGGAGCTTGTGCTAGTGTGCCCATATCCATAGGAGGAATCATAGAAGAGTTTCACTTTTTTATTCAAGATAATTGCTCCTATGAAGTTCTCTTAGGTCAACCCTTTATTTGTGAGAGTCGTATGGAAACTAAAGCCATGGATGATGGGTCTACCTATGCTAGATTCAAGTCTAAGGATGGAATGCAATCACTTCAAGTCATGATAGTAGGAGTGAATCATCCTAGGAATCGATTGTCAATTAGAAAGAAACCTATTGTTACTCAGGGTCATGAGCATGCTTGTAGTGATTGTGCATCTCGATTCATGTTTGGAGCTACATATGATCAAAATTTCGGATAGAATCCATTGTTGAGCGGGACAACAGTGGATATTGGTTTGACATCTCGCAGCCAACCAACCTGTACAATAGTTTGTCACTTTGTTTTCCACATTCTAGATTAGATTTTCTTCATAAGAGTCAATTATCCAAGTCTTTTATCCAAAAAACCCAAAAAAATTATAAAAACAACAAAATCATGGAACATGATGAGAACATTGAGCATGTGATTGAGACATCTCATTGTTTCTCTACTCTTGAGGAGTTAGAGTTATGTCTTCAACAAAATTCTAATTCCCATATTATTCTTCTTTCTTCCCTTGATGAGTATGCTCTAATCCAAGAGTATGCTCTCAATGTTGACAAGTGCTCAAAATTTAACCAAACACATGATGCCTTAGTTGAAACAAAGTACAAAACTGCAGACAAAAAAATCAAACCCATAGCTCAACCATTACCTCAAGGAAGTAATGAAAAAATTATTGATGTGAAAAATGATCCAATTCTTCAGGATAAGAAAAACATAGGACATACATTCACGGATGAGACAATCAAACAGGTGAAAATTGGTAGAGATGATGACTTTCTTTTGCCAGCAGAGAGAGATAAATTTGAGAGAGTCATACGTAGCCATGGAAAAGCCTTTACTATGTATCCTCATGAGATTGGTTGTGTAGATCCTAAGCTAGTTGCACCCATGATAATCTTTACTATTCCACATATTCCATGGAATCTTCGTCCTATACCTGTTCCAAAGGCTCACTTACCTGAGCTAATGAAACTACTTAAGGAGAAGATAAACATGAGAATTTTAGAGTCATCTTTTGCACCTTACTCAAACAAATGGTTCACTGTGCCTAAAAAGAATGGGAAACTACGTTTTATTCAAGATCTCCAACCCGTCAATAAAGTCACCATAAGGAATGTAGGAATAGGACCCATTGTAGATGAGTTTGCTGAATCATTTTCAGGACATTCTATCTATTCAATGGGTGATTTATATTCTGGATATGACCAATTCCAGTTAGCAATTGACAGTCGTGACATAACCACAATGAAAACTCCTTTAGGCTTAGTGCGAATGTGTACTTTACCTCAAGGAGCGACTAATTCTGTGGCTCATATGATGAGTGCTATGAATATGGTCTTACATGATTTTATCCCTCATATAACTATGCCATTCATTGATGATATTCCAATTAAAGGGAGTGAGGAACGTGTAAAGGACATTACTGTAGATTCATCTGGATGTCGTAAATTTGTTCTTGACCATATCTCTGATTGTGAAAGAATATTTCAACGATTTGAAGAGGTAGGTCTCACATTTTCCATAGAGAAATCTGTTTTTGGTGTCAACGAGGTGCTTATTGTTGGGCATTTATGTGGCCATTATGGTCAAAAGCCATACCCACAAAAAGTTGATGCCATTAGCAAGATTTCTGAAACATGTAACAACGTGAGTGAGGTACGTAGATTTCTTGGTGCTTGCATCTTTTATGTTATTTGGATCCCACACTTTGCTCTTGTTGTTGATTGTCTTTATGACTTGTTGAGGAAGAAACGAAAATTTATTTGGACTGACAAACACACTCAAGCTATGCGTAAATTGAAGAAATTATTGCTTGAAGCTCCCATCCTTAAGCGTGTAGACTATTCTGCTAACAAACCTATTATATTGACTGTTGATACTAGTCCTATTGGTATAGGTTGGGTCATAAGTCAAGACGATAGTGAAGGGAATAGATATGCAATTAGGTTTGGTGCCAAAATTCTACATGAAACACAACGAAAATATCCACAGATCAAACGAGAACTATGGGGTATGGTAACAGCTTTGAAAATAGACAAAGAATATTTCATTGGTGCAAATGTCAAAGTTGAGACTGATTGTTTGCCTCTCATTGGAATGATAGCCAATTGTTCATCTCCTGATATAGCCATGCTTAGATGGACCTCATATATTAAGTTCATAAATCCTGAGTTAGTTCATATTTCAGGTAAGTCAAACTCAGTTGCTGATATGTTATCGAGAGCTAGATTTGATGATGATCTTGAACGTGATCTAATAAAGAATGTGAACTTAATTGACTATGTTCCACATATATATGAGTATGAGCAATTTCATGAGTCTGAGTACGAAAATGAATGGAGAGACATAGGAAAGTATCTGAGTACACTACAACCATTACCTAACTGGACTACGAATAGATTCTGTAACATTAGGAAATGAGCTTATAACTTTTTCCTATGTAATGGTTATCTCTGGAGACATGCTAAGGGTAAGGTTAAGAATCCACAATGAGTCCTAGGAAAGAGAGGTCTTCAATTGCAAGTAATGAAGGAAATGCATGAGACATTATGGGCAGGTCATAAAGGATTTTTTGGAACATATGAAAAAATTAGAAGTACCTATTATTGGCCTAGGATGTATGTTGACATTAGTAGCTACGATTCTACATGTTCTACTTGTCAACTTCATTCATCAGTCAAACATAGAGATCCGTTGCATCCTACTTATCCACCTTGTATTCACTACAAGTGGGTAGTAGATCTTGTAACTATGCCTAAAGGTATTGACAAAATGTGTTACATTGTACTTGCAAGAGAAGATTTAACTAATCATGTAGAGGGACGTGCATTACGATCTAAGACCACTTACAATGTTTGCAAATTCTTGCTTGAAGATGTCATAAGTCGCTTTGGGTACATAGAGAAAGTAGTTGCCGATCATGGAGAGTTAAATGCGAGAGAAGCTAAAGAGTTCTTTGAGCGTCACGGTATTCGTTTGTCTCTCACTACTGCATATAATCCAGAGGCCAATGGTAAAATAGAGAGAGGGCATCCACCTATTGTGAAAGCCATATCTAAAGCATGTAACGGTGACATCAAACAATGGCCTAAATTCTTACCTTTTGCACTTTGGGCAGATAGAATGACATGCACACGTACTACTGGATATATGCCTGCTGAACTCATGTACTGTCAAAAACCATTGTTTCCAATTCAGTCTCATATTTCTGCATGGTCAAATTTGCCTTGGTCTAAAAACATGTCTACTGATGATTTTTTGAGTTTGCGTATTAAACAGTTAGAACAAGGTAAATTAAGACTTGATGATGCTGTTGAAAAATTAAGAGAATCTAGAATGAAGAACAAGCATTATTTTGATAAAACTCATCGATTGCGTCCTAAGCCAATTGAAGTAGGAGATTGGGTGCTCATTTATGATAGTACATTTGACTCTCAATATGATGCACGCAAAAAGCTCACTCAACGGTGGTTTGGGCCATACATTGTATCAAAAGTCAACAACAATGGTACGTATGCTCTTTGTGAATTAAATGGTGTTGCACTAAAAACTTTGATTACAGGTAAAAGGATAAAGCTATTCAAGAAACGTGATAATGACGAGTACATTTTGGATGAGGACATTGAAGAAGATGACAACAATGAGGCCGATTCATAAACAAGAGTATCCATGTTATAAAAAATAAAAATATAAATAAAAAAAGGAAAAAAAAATAAAAAAACATATAAAAATATCATTAATTTTTCAAGTTCATATTGCTTTGTTTTTTTTCAAGTTCATTCTTTTTTTTTTTTTTTCCATGCTTGTTTCATGCATGTTTTTTTTCAGTCTTTGCATTGCATTGCATATCCACATCACTTGAGTCAAAAAGGGCAAATGATGATTTCTCTACTTGTGTAAAATTGTATCTTAAGTAGTAACTTATCTACTAAGTTTTTTATTATAATCTAGGATTGTGGAAAGATAGGGCATGTAGATTTAGAGGTTTATTTTGGTGACATGACTTTCATATATAAACATGCATATGTATCCTATATCGAAAGCATAATTGTTGAAATCCTAGCTCCTGCTATTGCATGTTTCTACATCCTTAGTCCATCTCAGAGCACTTGTATCGGAGTTTAAACGACTGTTCTCCGTCATCAAAAATGGTTGTACCTTGTATCGGGGTTTAATTTTTCCTCATTAAAAAAAAATAATAATAATAATAATAATAAAATAAAAATTGCTACATGTTACCAAGAAGTTTACACTTTCTTCCACCCCAAAAAAGTGATCGTAACCATAAAGTTGCCGAATCATCATCAAAAAAAAAAAAAAAAAGAGCAAGCCAAAGGAGGATAAAGAGGCATAGTAGAATAAATCACGGGCTATATAGGCAGATTTATGCATTAGTGGAGTTTAGTTAGATTTCCTTGCATGTTATTAGACAAAGAGCATATTCATATTTATGTAGGAAAGGAGTTGATCTAAAATAAGCTAAAGATGAAAGATGTCTCTTGAAAATCCTAAATCTTTGTTTATAATCATATTTAAGGTAGATTGCTTTATGAAAAAGGTACAAAAATTTCTTCAAAATGAGAGGAACTGACGCTTAAAACGACTCAATACATCCACTTCCACTTCATATTGATGCTTGTTTTCTTTCTTTCTTGTTGCCAATGTTGCTTGTTCATTTGCATATATGTTGCCTATTTGTTCATGCATATTCATGTTGCCTGTTTCAATTCTTTCTTTCATGCAAATTTTGCTTCATGTCACGTTACCTACTGATTCATGCATATAATAAATTTTCCTTCCATGTTTCTTATGTTGCCTATAAAAGAATTTGATGCCTGGAACATTTTGTTTTTCACAGATGCTAGAGTGGCGCTTCCGGAGGAATCGCAGGTTTAGTGGGGGCGAATGTCGTCGAGATTTTCTCTCCTCTCTCACTTGTGAAGGCCTACAAAAAACATATTTGGTGAAGGTAGCCAGAATTCCCCAAGAAGTCCAGGATGCATCAAGGATGTCAAAGGAAGGTCACATACAAAGTTTCAAAGAAATCAAGAAAGTCCATGGTAGCGGTCAAAGCTGGTCAAAGCTGGTCAAAGTTGGGAAATTAGGGCAAAAATTTCATTGTCACCAAATTAGATGAAAATCAATATACTTGTAAAGATTGTCAAAGGCAGTCTATAGCCCAAATTTCAGCAGAAAATGGATTTTGTAGCACATTGATATGCTATGTTCATTTTGTAAAAATGTAATTTTCCTAGTTTGACCCTACAAATTCTTGTATAGAAATTTATGTTAGCCATATGGTTTGGCATGTATCAAGATCATATGTGGCTACATATTTGTACAAATTTTCAAGGCCATCAGAGCTTCCTAGAGACCTTAATGCCATCTTGCAAGCTTCCAAATGTAGTCAAACTTGTACAAGGGAGATTCAGATGGGAGTTATTTCTGCATATTCCTGAAGGAGATCTTTGGAAACATAGTCCTACAAAGTTTCATCTTCATCAAAGCCTATTTGGAGGGTCAAAGAGCACAAAGTCCAGTTTTCAGGATCACCGCAGTTTTCTAGTTTAAGCAAATTGAAGGGTTGAAGGGCCACCACATGGCGAAAGCTGATTGAGCCATGTTGTACGATCAAGATGAGCTCATATTCAAGGGTGGAGATGCACTTATGCTTAAAGCAAGGAAGATCCACGAGTTTTTCCATAAAAGAAGATTTTTTTGACAATCAAAGATCAATAATGCAGCTTTTCTCCAAAAATAGTGGCTTATCTTATCCAAAATGATGTCAGCACTGATCCGACGGTCCAGATCATCCCCAGATCCAATGGTGGAGAATGAGGGCGCCTAAATTTCACTCCTTTACACTAGATTTGATAGAAAGAACAATTCCAAGCCATTGATTTGATTAATCAAATGGTTGTAATCGAAAGTAGTGATCCTAGAGTTGAGAGTTGATTTCTCTAGATCCAATGGCCCAAATTCATTCAAAAAACTATATAAACCCCCCTCCAAACTCCTAGAGCATCATTGTTAGGCATCCATAGGGCTCATGCTATCTTACAGTTTCCTTGAGACGATCACCCTCGGTTGAGCGAGTGAGGATCCAAGGTGAGCTAGTATGAGTATAGTACCTAGTTTCATATTTAAGTTAGAACTCCAATCTAGGATAGGCTCTTGAAACCAGTATCTCTATCTTGACTCACCCTCGGTGGAGCGTGTGAGTGAGTTAGAGCTGATTTTAATGAGTCTTAGACTTCTTTAGTTAGACGTTACGAGCCTAGACATACATAGGGTCACTGGAGTGGAACTCACCTTCTTACGTGTGACATTCGGTTGAACTGTCATGGTTTGAGGGTCGGAACCACCTTTGATCAGTAGACTGCCTAGCTTGATGTACCACGATGATCTTATACATGTATCTTAATTCAAATCCTTTTAATTCATGTCACTTGTCACTTTTCTCTTGTCTCCTCTCTCAGTCTCTTAAGTATTTTTACATGTCTTCTATTTCTTCTATGTGTGAGAAGGCTCCGCAGTATTGCGTTGAACCAGTGAGGATGTTTCTTTAAGCTTGTGAGTAAACTCTATCATCATAATTCACTTGCATGCATATAATCCATACATACCCATACATATTGATTAGTTTCTGAAAGTGTATAAGAAGCTCCAATATTGGACCATTCTTCCTTTTGAAACTGGTTTATGTGTAAGGATTCCATCTATTCACGTCATGCATACATATCATCCAAAGAAGACTATGCATATGAATTAGAATTAGGAAGTGTTTAAGAAGCTCCTTCAATGGACCATTCTTCCTTCCAAATTTGATTCGTGTGTATGGTTCTCTTTTATTCTTATCATTCATGTTCATAAATCTAACTTGCACTCCTACTTTCCCATTCCCATAATCATTTCAACATCTCTCTCTTCTCCATCCTCAACATTAATTTCACTTTCATGTCCTTAAACCATCCAACATTCATTAGCTTCATACACCCTGTGTGTGCCACGACCGGACCCGATCCACCCGGAATTCGATCACCTCCACAACGCTGCAATAATGTGTCAATATATTTCGTTTGACACAAAGCCATTCCACCATCAACGTGCATAAACTGAATGCCCAAATAGTGATGCAAATGCCCCAAATCAGACATCTCAAATGAGGCATGCAAATCAGCCTTAAAATCGGCAATATGTGTCTCAATAGGACCAGTGAGCAACATGTCATCAACATAGACAACAATGATCAGAAGCACATCATTAGCACGTTTAACATATAAGGTGCTTTCGGTTGGACTGTTCTCAAAACCATGTGCAATCAGATATGCATGTATCTTCTCATACCAAGCACGTGGTGCTTGCTTTAAACCATATAATGCCTTCTTTAACCTACAAACCTGGTTTTCATGCCCTTTCTGCACAAAGCCACGGGGCTGAAAAACATACACTTCTTCATGCAAGTCACCATTCAAAAATGTTGTTTTAATGTCCAACTGATGTACATTCCAACCATGATGGGCTGCAAGTGCACAAATGCTGCGAACAGTAGTCATACGGCATGTAGGTGCAAAGGTCTCATCAAAATCAATACCTCTTTCCTGTGCATAACCCTTTGCAACAAGCCTAGCCTTATACCTGTCAACTGTACCATCAGGTTTACGCTTCAGCTTGTATACCCACTAAGTGCCAATGGCCTTCTTGCCAGGAGGCAAGTCACATAAAGACCATGTACCATTCTTCATTATAGCATCATATTCAGATTGCATAGCAGCCATCCAATTTTTTGAATTTTGTGCTTCATCAAAAGAAATAGGCTCATTCTCATCATAGAGACTAGATGCAGCCATAGCATAGCAATCTGATGCAAAGGAGGCACTATGAGAGCCTGAACGAGTACGATATGACAAAGGTGCATCTAATTTACTGTCACGCAAAGTCTGCACCAGCCATTTTGGCATAGTTTTTGCCTGCTCAATATCAGCTCTCTCATCAACAAGTGCATCATGTAAATCTGCATCAGAAATGGAATGATCTGCATCATCATATGAAACCTGCAAAGGCTGAGAAGTTGCCTCATTAGGACCAGCACTAGCCTGTCCACCTATAAAAAGAGGCATCAAAGTATCATACATGTCTTTGGAGCTAACAGATGTCTCCTTAGTACATGAAAGCAATGGCTGAATAGCATCTTCCACAAAGACAACATCACGACTAACCAGAATGCGTTTAGTCTGTGGATGATACAGACGATAGCCTTTACTTTCAGAATTGTACCCAACAAAAATACATTTTACTACCTTATCATACAATTTTCTGCGATGTTGTTCAGGCACTAATGCATATGCCAAACAACCAAAAACACGCAGATGAGCAACAGATGGCTTGCGGTCATGCCAAGCCTCATATGGAGTGATAGACTGCAACGCTTTAGTGGGACACCTGTTCAGTACATATGCTGCACACATGACAGCCTCAAGCCAGAAACTATGTGGTAAAGCCTGACTTTTGACCATGCACCTCGCCATCTCCATGAGTGACCTGTTCTTTCGTTCAGCAACTCCATTCTGTTGAGGTGTATACGGCACTGTACACTGGTGTTTTATCCCACGTTCAGCCAGAAATGCATTAAAATCTGAAGACATATATTCCCCCCCTCGATCAGAACGGAGGGTGCCCATTTTACATGCTGACAGATTTTCAGCCAAAACCAAAAACTGTTTGAAGCACATGAACACTTCGGACTTTGCTTTGAGTGGATATACCCATGCATGCCTAGAAAAATCATCAATGAAAGTCACGAAGTAAAGGTAATTTCCAAAAGAGGGTGTCTGCATAGGACCACAGACATCACTATGTACAAGCTGTAATTTCTGCGTAGCCCGAACTGAACCATCTTTTGGAAAGGAAGAACGCTGCATTTTGCCCAAAATACAGCCTTCACAAGCATGTTTTCCAGGTGCCTCAAGTTTGGGCAAAGAGGACACCATTTCAAATTTCTGCAGGCGTAACAAACTAGCAAAATTCAGATGACCAAAGCGTGCATGCCAAAGCTTTGCATCTGACATAGCCTGAGAATCGTGAACTGCACATGCCGAATCATTCACAGATCTTTCATAGTCTATGAGCTTATACAGCCCACGACATAAAATGCCAGAAGCAATAATCACATCGCCATTTGAGAGATCATGGATTGTACACCTGTCATCAACGAATTTCATAACCAAGCCAATCTTGGCTAATGCAGAAACTGATAACAGGTTCTTTTTGATCCCTGATACAAAAAAAGCATCTGACAAAGTGAAAGAACTACCATCAGCAGTAGTCAAAATGATCTTACCAACTCCCATAACAGGATAAGAGGAGTTATTGGCGCATGTGACAGTATTCCCTGTAGGGGCAGGCTTGAGTGAAGAGAAGAAACTGCGCTGCGAGGTAATATGTTTGGTCGCCCCACTGTCAAAGTACCAAACATCTGAGTCTACTGCAGACATGCACTGATCATGAGAAGATGGGTCAAAATTGCAGACAGTAGTAAACGCCCATTCTTCTTCCTGCACAAGATTTGCAGACTTTGTTTTTGGTGTAGAGGCCTCTGCAACAACCATTCTAGCCTCTTTCTTCTTTGCCTCTTTAGCAGCCAGTTTTGGACAGTCCTTTATAATATGATCATTTCCTTTACAGTACTTGCAGAACAATTTCTGCTTTTCTGATTTCTTCTCATCTTTATCCAGAATCACCTTCATTCATGTGCTCACTCTCCAACTGTTTTCGGAGGTAAGCAACACGAGCCTCATTCCTAGCCTGGTACAAAGTGGTAAGTGTATCCCAAGCATCCTTTGCTGTTCTGCAAGAGCGAATGTGAGGAATAATGGCACGTTTGATAGACAAAGCTATGAATGCATGTGCCTGGGCATCTCTGCCATCCCAACGAATCTGCTCTACAGTAGGTGCAACAGAAACAGCAGCACGAACAGGAATCTGCAGAATATCATCTTCGACACCATCTTCATCAGCTCCAACACCTGTATTTGCAGTACCTGTTGTTACAGGTGTAACATGACGTCTTTCAACACCCTGCACAATGTTCCACAATCCTTTTGCAACCAGTACATGTCGCATCATATAAGCCCATAATGGGTAGTTGGTACCATCCAATTTATCCTCAACAACCAACATACAGAATACATCACTGCTTTCAGCCATGACCGGTGACTAAAATACCTTGATGCAGAAAATTGACTATATCTCAAAAAGTTGAACGGAACTGCCCAGATGAGTTCTGCCAGACCTGTAGCAGACTTTGAGACGCTTAAACTGGCGAACAGAAACTGGTATATACCTTTGGCACAAAAGGACGAAATAGCCTGCACAAGCGCTGTGATAGTGCGTTCGGAGGCCGAAACGAGCTCAGATCGCGATTTTGGCACCACAGAGCGAAGATGTTTTTATCTCGGAAACACCTTGAGTATGCTCACCAAATTTCGTGCGAATCTGAGACTGCAAACGGAGGAGTGTCGACGGCGCCCTAGAAGAAGCGACGACCTGCTCTGATACCAATTGTTGGAGATAGACGTCTGCGGAAGCACGCGAACAGCACAAGGAAGAAGAAGAAGCTTGGAGCACAAACACACAATACTGAACGTATTACTAGAGAATGTACAAAGATAAGTAGCCCATTAGGGCAATAGGCATATATACAAGCCGGGGGAAAAAAACCTCCTAAAGAGGGAAAAAAGTGCCCCGGCGGTCCTAGAGTGTTCACACACATCACTACCTAAATATATCAACATTGCACATGTTGAATCATTCATAGATTTTTCATATTCTATGAGCTTATACAACCCACAAGATAAAATGCTAGACGCAATGATCATGTCGCCATTTGATAGATCATGAATTGTGCATCTGTCATCAACAAATTTCACAACCAAGCCAATCTTGGCTAATGCACAAACCATTAAAAGATTTTTCTTGATCCTTGGCACAAATAAAGCATCCAAAAAAGTGAAAGAACTACCATCAGTAGTAGTCATAATGATCTTACCAACTCCCATGATAGAATAAGAGGAGTTGTTCGCACATGTGATAGTATTCCCTATAGGGGTAGTTTTCTGGAAGGAACTACATAGCCTCCACAGAAATGAACTAAGAAGTCTAAGAGAACTAACTAGCAAGGCCACACACTAGGAAGAGAGATGTGTTTCCACCCAACCAACCCCTCCAATATATAGCTCCAAGACCAAGGGGGTAAGTCCACTACAAGAAATAGGGGGCGTAGCGACACCCCTGAATTGAAAAAAAATGAGAACCTTCGCTTATGAGACGGTAGCCTCGCATAAACAATGGCCCTGTTTCTTTTTTTTTTTAAAGGGCAATCATCGCATAAGCGATGTTAGCATCGCTTATGCGGCGCTAAAAGTAGGCATCGCAAATAGCATCGCTAATTAGCAATGCTATTTGCGGTGTTGGCAAACTGGTTGCAATGCTTTAGCGTCGCATAAGCGACATCCTATGTTTGAGAGCATCACATAAGCGACGCTCTAGAATGTTAAAAAAAAAATTGATTTCTCCTGGCGCATTTGTGTCGGGATTTGGATGCACAGAGAGAGAGAGAGAGAGAGATTGCAAGAAAACTAAGGATTACGACCACCACGTGCTAGAGAGATGACTCTCCTCCCAACCAAATGCCTCTATATATAGCTCTCTCTAGGGGATTGCCTTAGTGGGCAGGTGGATACTAGCCAGCCATGTGTCGGCCATATAACTGCATGTGCGTCAAGTGTCCCAGTTAACTCGAGTTAACTCAAGTGGATGCTTCTAGAAGGCTCTAGATCTCTTTGGGCAAAATACTCTCCCCATGTCCCCCATGGGGATTGAACCCAAGACCTCCTCCTTCAAATCCTTGAGAATTAACCACTAAGCTAAGTGGATCACTTGTTCACAAAAGCACAAGACCTCCTAGTAAGTCTAAACTCGAGATCTTTGGTCATACACATGGATGACCAAATGGTGTCCGATTTTAGATCTGTCCGAACCGGCCAGAACCCTAAATCATAAACTTACTTTATTACATTCTTCCCCCCTTGGAAAATATTTTCGTCCTCGAAAATAGAGCTATATATCTACTGTAGGCAACCCCCGGGCCTCATGTTCTAAAACTAGAAGAACATGTTCATGTTCTAAAATTGGAAGAACATGGTCATGTTCTAAAACTGGAAGAACATGTCTCATCTCTATGGTGGCATCCCTGCCTAAATGATTCAAAACATTGTCTCGCTTTGTACTTTGATAAACTATTCAAAGTATAAAGTAAATGAATAAGAAGGGTGGATTAAAAATATCTATGGCCAATTCACAGTGTTTCTAGGTGCAATCTAGGCACAAACATGTGAATTGGATGGATTCAACTTACTGGTCCATTTCTGGGCATGACTAGTGCATGGACTTAATAATGAAGGTGGGATTCTTTTTCCTCAAAAAACTTTGAGAACTCTTGATTCACTTGAATTTTGATTTGGAGAACTTGAAGTTTGGTTGTCCCAAACATCTGACTTGGATGTTTATTCAATGGTTAACTCGCAACTAACAGTTACTTGATTTCTGGACCCGACTTGAGGACTACTTTATCCTAATGAGTTTAAAAATCCAATATAAGTTGTAAGAGAAAGTTTACCATTTTCTTTGAGTCAACCATACTATAACTTTGACCAATTCAAATTCAAAATGAAAATTTGTCCGATCGAGGATAATTTTCTCAAAGACTTTAGCTAAAAATTCTTGAGAATTGTCAATCTTATGAGCAATTCCTAACTTCATTGTTTTAGAGTGTACTGTACTCTAGAAAATCATTTATGTTATAACTTGAAGCAAATTCAAATAAATAAGTCCACTTAGACTTATTGTCTTTTGAAGATTGAAAAGGTTCTTATACATAACATCTATCTAGGATGTTCAATTTAGTTAACTAGTTCTAACCAGCTAACCCTGGTCTTTTGCAAAAGGAATCAGATACCATATATGACCCAATTCAAAAAGATTTGGAAAGCAGAAAGAAAAACTAAATCTTGGTACCATATTTGACCCATCTAGGGAGATTTTGTCTTTCAAGAACTTTAGATTCCTGTTAATGGATCAAGTAATACTAAGCCAGTGATTCGTCTTGAAATCTTTACTTTCCAATCCAATGATTCATCTTGGAATCCTTAGTTCTACTGGAATAATCTCTCTAAAAGAAATCTTTACTATTGAACAAGAACAAGACTTAAGGCTTTATTGCTTGTCCAAAAGATATTCCTTTTTAATGAAGGAAATAGTTAACTAGGCGATTTCCTTTACTGGCTTAACTTTTAGTAAGTAGCTTAATTTATAAAGATTACTTTGACATATATTTTTAGAAAATATCTTGATTCCCAAAGATTAATTCGACTTGGGTTTCTTCTTTAAGCTCTAATTAGCTTAAACAAAACAAATCATACTTTTCTTATCCTCAGAAAAAATGCTTAATAAAGTTTCCATGCTTTTTGAAAGTTTTGTATCTTGACTAGAGATACAGTCATGGAACCTAGCATCCAACTATTGAACACTAAAGTTCAAGTGTTGCTAAAGTTTATTCATCTCTTTGAAGTTTATCACTCATCAGGTTGAAAAGAAAAAACTTCAATAGTTCCACTAAAGCTTATCCGTATGACTTTCTAAATATCACATATACTAAGAGTAATCATTATAAGCTTATCTTCATGACTCCCTAAGTGTATCCGGGATTTAGAGTCATCATACATCGCAAAAGCTTTGCAAGTAATTAAGTTTTCTTGGTCATCAAGGAAATTTAATACTTAACTTTCTCCTAGGACCTACTTATACCTAGTAAGATATCAAACATACTTAATTGTCATTAAGTATTTGTTTTTTGATAACGGAGTATCAACTTGGAAAGGAATCGACTAATTACTTGAACTGCAAAATAGAACTAGCATGTCTTTGCAACTAACTAGTCCTCTGTCTTCCCTAATGTCAAGCTGCGAGCTTTATAAAGTAAGCTAAATACTAAGATAGTACATTATCATATCTACTTGCAAACAGCATTTGTTCTATCATGCAAATGCATGTGTCTATATGCAAATGCATATGCTCACATGCGTATGCATGCATGTTCTTTGCATGCCCAAAAAATAATGCAACAATCATCCATGAGCTTGATGCATGACTTTTCCTTGTACTAAGAATGTATATCATGCAATCTTGATGCATGTATATCCTTTCCTTTGTCCTAATGCACTATGATATAAAAACATATCCTTGTGGTGCAATGAAAAGCTTACTCAATGGAAAGGAAATCTAGAATTAAACTAGCAAAATACATTCTTTGATGCACAAGAATCCTTTTTTAAACCAACTCTTTCCTTAATGCAAATTAATACTTGGAATGAGAAGTGGATTGTTTCCTTATCCTAATGTAGACTTAATCGATTGAAGTCTTGGCTATTTCAATGTGCATCTAGGATTAAGTGTAGACTAATGAAAACAATATAAATCAAGCATTAAGGCCAAGTAGAAACTGGAAAATACTTAGCTTTGATCATAGCTTTGTCCATCCTTTGATCCTTGGGAAGAGCCAACCTCCAAAGACTTTGGCTCAAATTCAAAGTTAGCTTGACTTTGATTACCAAAAGACTTCAAAGTATATACTCAATTCACTTGAAAATTGCAAAAAATGTAATGGTAGAAGCCTTCGTGCCAGAACGAGTACGTCCAAAATTAGATGCCTTTGGGAGAAAACTTTCCCTCCTTTTCTTTTTATTACAGAAGATCACCCAAGGTCAATTCTCATGCTCTCTCATCAATAGAGAGATATCATGAAAATTAATCATGAAGCTACCTTAGCGTAGCGGCCGAAGCATTGACCTGTGGATTCATGTTCGAATCCCATCCCTATATAATTATAGGATGTTCTCTCTTATTGGTTTGTAATCTCCAACATGAATGCGGACATGAACATGGCATGCTTTCGCGAATAAGAGAAATGGTTAATCTGCTCCATGCCATAGGATCGAATTCCGCAACCTTTTGTTTTTTAAAGTTCGTGATCGTTAAAGTTCTGCAGTGCCATTCATAAACATATTTATAAACTATAACTAAGGATATCATGAAGCCATCTTTCTTGCCTGGATACAGAAAAGATATCCTCTTGTACACGTCACAGGTTCAAGCCTTTGAGGGCACCCGCAGTAGATATTCTACTTTGGTTTTGCTTGAAAAAAGAATAGAAGCTTGCAATTAGTAAATGGTCTTCTACTAGACTGTCCATCGACGAGATTGCTTGTGGGTTGAATGGGGCCTCAAGAACCTGTTGCGTCCTGGGTTCAAATCCTACATACGGCTGATTATCACAACATTTTTCTTCTTCGTGATCAGGAAGCTGTGCTACAATATATAATATTCACAAACGAAATAAATATTGCAATTGGTGCACGTCTACTAGGTATAGCTGATGCCCCTATTCGGGACATCATGGGTTCAAGACCCGCGTGCTACCACCTGCAGAATGCGTGTACTATCTTGCTTTTGATGGATCTGTAGCAAGTTCACGTTGCATAAAGATGCAGAATTGAATCATCCGAATGACCCTTGGGCTCGTGGATATGACGAAGATATTGCACTCAGCAAGGATCCGAGATCGAAACCGAATTGTGATCTTTGAGAGCAGAGTTCCTACTTTTATGGTCTTCAGCTAACTATGCCACCACAAGGGATTCACGAGGACTACTATTTCATCCGTGAGCAGCCATCAAGACGATAGCAAGAGAAAATCAAGATCGAAATAAGGAGATATCTAATGACCAATTATAAGAGCTTGGATGAAGATGATGATGCTCACTCCAAGGTCACCATGGAAGCTTGGCTCTGATACCAATGCAAGAAAACTAAGGATTATGACCACCACGTGCTAGAGAGATGACTCTCCTCCCAAGCAAATGCCTCTATATATAGCTCTCTCCAGGGGACTGCCTTCTTGGGCAGGTGGATACTAGCTAGCCATGTGTCGGCCATGTAACTACATGTGCACCAAGTGTCCCAGTTAACTCGAGTTAACTCAAGTGGATGCTTCTAGAAGGCTCTAGATCTCTTTGGGCAAAATAGTCTCCCCATGTCTCCCATTGGGATTGAACCCAAGACCTCCTCCTTCACATCCTTGATACTTAACCACTAAGCTAAGTGGATCACTTGTTCACAAGGGCACAAGACATTCTAGTAAGTCTAAACTTGAGATCTTTGGTCATACACGGATGACCAAACGGTGTCTGATTTCAGATCTATCTGCGCCGGCCAGACCCCTAGATCATAAGCTTACTTTATTACACAGAGAGAGACAGAGACAAAGACAGAGAGAGAGAGCGAGAGAGAGAGAGAGAGATCGAAACACCGCTTGAAGCCAGGTACGCACACACACACACATACATATGCATACACACACACATACATATGCATACACACACACATAGACACACACATATACACACATACACACACACACACATACACATAGACACACACACATACACAGACATACACATATATACACACTAATTTACATACACACATACACATGCATACACACACACATATATACACACATAGACACATGCAAACACACATAGACACACACACATAGACACACACACACACACATACACATACACACACATATACACACACACATAGACACATACACACTTATGCACAGACACACACACATCGACACACATTTACACACACACATACACTTGCATACAGACACATATATATAGATACACACGTATATACACACATAGACACACACATAGACACACACACATACACACATAGACACACACACATATACACACACATACACACACATACACATGCATACACACATACACATACACACATACACATACACATACACACATATATATGCATACACACACACACGTAAAGAGACATACACATACACACACACATACACATACAATTATACATATGCATACATACATGCTTACATGCATACACACACATACACATGCATACACACATACACACACACATGTAGAGAGACATAGAGACATACACATACATGCACACATATGCGTACATAATGCATATGCATATGCACACATACATACATGCATACACACACATACATACGCATGCATACATATGCATACATAATGCACATGCATATGCATACATACATGCTTACATGCATACACACATACACATGCATACACACATACACATACACACATACACATGCAAACATACACACACACGTATATGCATACACACACACACACATAGAGAGACATACACACACATACACATACATGCATACATAATGCATATGCAGATGCATACATAATGCATATACATATGCATACATACATACTTAAATGCATACACACACATATGCATACATAATGCACATGCATATGCATAGATACATGCATACACATACACACACATAGACACATAGGCACACATAGACACACACACACATACATATACACATACATATACACACAGATTTACACACATGCACATGCATACACACATAGCCACACACACACATAGCCACACACACATAGCCACACACACACATACACACACATATACACACACATACACACATAATGATGCATACACACACATACACATGCATACACACACACACACACATAGAGAGACATAACACACATACACATACATGCATATGTATGCATACATAATGCATATGCATATGCATACATAATGCATATGCATATGCATACATAATTATTAATGCATATGCATACATACATACTTACATGCATACACACACATATGCATACATAATGCACATGCATATGCATAGATACATGCATACACATATACACACATAGACACATACACACACATACACACACATATACACATAGATTTACACACATACACATGCATACACACACATACACACATAGACACACACACACACATACACACACACACATACACACACATACACACACATACACATATACATACACACATACATACATAATGCATATGCATATGCATACATGCATACTTAAATGCATACACACACATGTATGCATACATATGCATACATAATGCACATGCATATGCATACAGACACATATATATAGATACACACGTTATACACACACATAGACACACACATAGACACACACACACACACATACACATACACATACACACACACATAGACACACACACTTACACACACACACATTTACACACACACATACACATGCATACAGACACATATATAGATACACACACATACACACACATACATGCATATGCATACATAATGCACATGCATATGCATACATACATGCTTACATGCATACACACACATACACATGCATACACACATACACATACACACATAGACACACACACATTTATGCATACACACACACACATAGAGAGACATGCACACACATACACATACATGCATACATAATGCATATACATATGCATACATAATGCATATACATATGCATACATACATACATGCATACACACACATATGCATACATAATGCACATGCATATGCATAGATACATGCAGACACATACACACACATAGACACATACACACACATAGACACATACACACACATAGACACATACACACACATATATGCATACATATGCATACATATGCATACATAATGCACATGCATATGCATAGATACATGCATACACATACACACACATAGACACATACATACACATAGACACATACACATACATACACACACATATACACACAGATTTGCACACACATACACATGCATACACACATAGACACACACACACACATACACACATAATGCATATGCATATGCATACATACATAATTACATGCATATACACATGCATATATATGCATATACACATACACACACATACACACACATGCATACATATGCATACACACATACACATGTAGAGAGACATACACACACATACACACACACATACACACACATGCATACATATGCATGCATAATGCACATGCATATGCATACATACATGCTTACATGCATACACACACATACACACAGATACATATACACACATAGACACACACACATAGAGAGAGAGAGACACACACATACACACATATATATGCATACACACACACACGTAAAGAGACATACACACACATACACATACATGCATACATATGCATACATATGCACATACACACACATATGCACATACAGACATACACACACACATACACACATACAAACTTACACACACATAGATACACACACACACATATATAAACAAACACATACACACATAGACACATACAGACTTACACACACACATACACACATCCACACACATTTACACACACACATACACATGCATATAGACATATATATACAGATACACACATAGACACACACATACATACACACATAGACACATACACACTTACACAGAAACATACACACATCCACACATGCATGTATACATATGCATACATAATGCATATGCATACATACATACATACTTACATGCATACACACACACATGCATACATTTGCATACATAATGCACATGCATATGCATACATACATGCTTACATGCATACACACTCACATATACACCTACATACACATATACACACATACATCTGTACATGTATATATATTGATTTCTAATCCATTTTGTTTTATATGTACAGGTATTATGGATCCTAGTAGAGAGAAAGGCGAAACTCACTCTCATAAAAAGAGTTCCGCCTGATACTCTAGGGATCATCATGCATGAGTACTCAGAGATGCCTGATGATGAGATGGATTATACGATCCAGATGCTTACCTCGTGATTAGAGGAGGGCTCTTTTGTGGCTCCACATGCAGGAAGACAGCTATCTGCTCATAGGTATGCTTTTTTTTCATAAACCTTTTTAATGATATTATAACAAATATTTTTATTCATTTTTATCTATCTATTTTCAGGACACCTATACCACCTCTAGATCATGATAGCAGAGCAGAGGTGCCTATGAGGATATGCATAGGCACCTTAAGGCTAGAGTGGGATATAGAGCCAGAGGGGAACATTGTGTGCATAGGGAATGGATTGGAGTTCAAGAGAAGAATGCAGGAATTATGTGACTCTTACCTGCACCTTGTCCACTTACAGTGGAAGTAAGTATAAATTTTACATATAAATTGAAATAAATATCTTATGTTTTATTTACATTAATTTTTTTATTTTTGTAGTGAGCATGATGAAAGGGATAAAAAATACGTACTTAGTTCACTTGAGACAGAGTTTGGGACAGGATGGTCGCATAAGTGGTGTTTAAAAGAGATGCGGACACTTATGGCTCATCGTCATGATAATGCATGGTAGGCATTGCTTTTATGTATATATACGTGGATATGAGTATGTGTGTTTATATATGTATGTATGTATATGAGAGAGAGAGAGAAAAGAGTGAGATTAGAGGTACAAATACAGGCATACACACATATACATCATACATGCACTACACACATATACACATACATGCACATTTATACATACACACACATACATGCATATTTTTACACACACATACACATGCATGCACTTACACACATATAATGAATACACATAGACACATACACATACTCACATACACATACACATACTCACATACACATACATAATCATATGTACACACACATAGACTCATATAATCATATTTACATGCATATATACATATACACATGCATATACACACACACAACACATGCATATGCACACATAGATACACATACATACACATATGCATATTGTAGATCAATTTCTTGATTTATATGCTTGATGTGGTGTGTCCTCTTAAGTGCAATATGCACTGTAGGTTGCAATTTGAAGACTCAACAGGGAAGTAAGAATAGCACATACAATGACACATGTTAGCTACATAATCCATTGATTTCACACGCACTGACAGGCTTCCATTTTGCATATTAGATGTTTGATTGCAGGTATCTTGCAATGAAAGAGGTTGCCGAGGGAAGTAAACTACAAACAAATGATGCTTAAAACAACTAGGAATATAACAATATGGACTGTACTGATTGCTGGGGTGGCAACTGCATTGTGGTAAAAAAAATAATAATAAAATAAAATAAAATTGTGAAGGAGTGTTAACCAAAGGTGTGAAAGGGCATGGCCGTAGTTCGAGTAGTTCTAGTAGTTGAGAGTGATTTCTTCATGAAAAATTGCAAGGTACAAGGGAAGATTTGGTGGCAGAGAAAGGGCGGTTATGGCCCCTAAATGCACGCATGCTGGAGTTTTTTTGGGGGACTCAATTCTGACACAAAGGAAGAGTGGAAAAGATGTCTGAAGGTGCTGGTGGCGGCATTCTATCTTTTTGGTTGGTGTGTAGGTCGAGGAGGAACGGGGGGAAAGCCTTTCACTTTTTAGGCAACGGCTCTCATCATTTTTTGGGCTCTCTCTTCATTTTTTGGCAGGAACGGGATTGCATGCTGGTGGGTGACCGAGAGAACCGGAGAGTCTCCTTTTGGGGAGGATCAGCAGTCGGTCTGAACGCTGGAGAGGAGGGCTGCTGTCGGGTGGACGAGGAAGGAGGGAGGTGGAAGGAATCTTGGGGAGTGGGTAGCGTCAAAGAGTTGTCCATGAGCAGAGGGGGACTAATCAAAAGGCAGCCAACGGGGGAGCTGGAGAGTGTGGACAGAGGGAGACTCAGAGAAGAAAAAGGGAAGCATCCTTCTTGTGCGGGGTTCAATTCTCTGCTTGTTGATTTGGGGGAGGTCTCCGACAGTTTTTTCAAAAGCTTCGATCAAAGAGGTGTGTACGAAAAGGGTCATCGCTGGGGTTTTTTTTCTGGTGGGGTGTGCAGGACAGGAGGTACGAGAAGCTCTCTGAAGAGGTAGAGGAGTTCTTTTACGATGGGGGAGGGGGCATTTGCTCTCTCCTCTTGCTGGTTCTCTGCAGGCCATCAGGAATTCAAGGGGGTTCTTTTTCGCGAAATGTGCATCTTTGCATGAGCTCTAGAGAGGTCAGCTTCCAGATGCATGATACAACATTCACTCGGTAGAAGAAAAAATACACATTGGCCAACGTGAAGCAGCACAGCGTAGCAGGAATTGGGCATGGGCAACTTGGCAATCTTAGAGAAAAACAGGAAAAAGGAACATTGAAGGATGGGGAATATATGAATGACCCTATGTTGCAAGAGCCCGATTCTTTACATCTGGTCTTCCAAGTGATGTGATCATTGAGGTTGATGAAATGCTATTTCATCTCCACAAGTCTCCATCAGTTTTCTGAAGCAGGGAGCTTGCTTGCCTTTTGAGAGAGCATTTGGAGAAAAATAACGACATTCATAAGCTACAAGTTACAGGTATCCCTGGTGGTCCTTATTGCTTTGAGCCTGCAGTGAAGTTCTGCTATGGAATTAAGCTCGAAACATTGTTCCACTAAAGTGCGCAGCAGAGTATCTTGAAATGACTGATGATTTGGGGGGAGGGGGTCCATTTCAGTAAAAAGGGGGGGAAGATTTGCAGCACCTTTGCATTCTTTTGGTTACAGGAATGATGGAGTGTTCTCTAGGAGCATAACAGAAAATGTCCCATCCTTGTTGCTTGATTTACATACACACTTGAGAGTTATTCAGGCTTTTCACTCAGTGGCATTGGGATTGCGGTCCCTAGATTGGCTGTTCTATCATATCAACGTAGTTTCAGCACTCAAGAGAAGAGGTGAAGAGAGAATAGCTGGTTGCGTGCTACTCAGATTTACATCTTATAGTTCGTGCTGGAATTGTCTTGGCATTTGCGTACTTAGAAGGTGGCCTTTTACTTTCATTCGTTAGCCGCATGATTGCTTGGAATGATGTGTTCCTCCCATATGAGTGTCGTTGTGTGTGATATATATTGGTTTTTGCACTCTTCTGTGGTGAATCTATTGTTGATTTCACCTGTTAACTGTCATAGAGGCCGATGAGCTTAATCTAAATGAATTGTCTGTGATGGATTGGACAAAAAAAAAAGAAAAAAGAAGGATGCATGGGAGAAAGAGTGTATGGGTGTATGTGGGAAGAAATGATCATGTGCATGAGTGTGTATATGTGTGGGTAAGGGGTAAGGGAAAGATTGTGCACGGGATGAGGGGAGAAATGAGTGAGAGGAAGAGAGTGAACGAGTGCATGTGCGCGTGAGTGTAGATGTGAGTGGGTGGGTAAGCATGTGTATGTACAAGAGTAAGTGAGAGGGTAAAAGAAAGTGCACGAGTATGTGTATGTGAAAAAGGAAGGAAGTACGAGCGGGATGCCTATGAGCTAGGGCATAAACATAGGAAGAATCCATTCTGAGATAGTTGTGGACTCATAGCAAAGAAAGTGGCATAGTGCAAGTCAATTGAACAAAACATAGGTGTGTGTGAGACACTTTTTCCTTGGACTAAGAGGCTATACATTTTGGTGCGTCTGCCGGGAATTGGCTTAGCACATCTCATAGAGATTGCTAGGAGATTGCTTGGTGCCCCAATTGTGTGGCACAGCCAAGTCGGCCCCGGATTGGTTGCTTTGGTCTTGGTAAAGTGATGGCACAAAGAATGCAAGCTAGAGACTTTCAAAAGGTTGGCCCGAGGATGATGAACTCGGAATGGACTAGAAGTCGAAGCGGGTTGGGACACCGAATGAGAAATCGTGCATATGAATGTCGCCGGTTTGGTCCAATCTCGAATTACATTCGGTGTTGGTGTTGCAAGAAGATGGGGCACATTGCAAAATTTTGCCCTTGTGTGTCTAGTCCATTGGACTTTGTTCCTACATGCACGGATTGTGGGAAAAAGAGGCTATGCGAGCACGTGTGTGGCTCAAAAGAGGTAACTGACGTAAAGGTCACAACGAATGAACCGGATATGTGTTTATCCTCTTTGTACATGGAAGTTGACATTACTGGAGTAACTTCGTCGATGGAGATTGCAAGAGTGAATGGAAACACGGATAGGGAATCCCAAAATCAAGCTCTGATGGAACTAGTAAAAAGCCTTGAATGTCAAGTCAATTTGCTTTGGGTAGAGCGGGATAGCGAGAGGACCAAGGTAGAAAAGCTTGAGGAAAGTCAAGTGAGGTTAGGATAGGTCGTCGCGAAATGTGTAGAACAGTTGCAAGTTGTGGAGAATAGAAACAAGGAGTTGAAAGCGAACAAAAGCTTGAGGGAAGGCCTTGCGAGGTCTGAGCATGAAAACGTGTTCTTAGACCTAAGAACCGGCTTGATGATAGCCGATTGCCATAACGTTGCAATCGAGGAGGACTCCCCTAAATATGACGATGACCTGACACAGAGAGTTGACCGAATGGAAAAGGAATTCGAGAAATTGCGAGAGATGACTGGTAGATATGATGACCAAGTGGCTAAGGTAGTTCAAGAGTTCCACATAGAATTAGAAGAGATGAAGGGCGCTCAAGCAGAGAGCGATGAAAAAGTGAGACGGGTAGAGAAAGAGAATGCAAAGCTGAGTAGCAAGCTCGGTAGGTGGATGAATCGGAAAGATGACGAGATGCGAGGACAATTGTAGGATCCGAGAGCGGGGAAAATGGAGGAAGAGCTGAAAGCGGTGTTGGATAGGTTGGATGCGTTCGGAACGGAGTTAGAAAGAATGAAGGATGAATTGTCGAAGAAGGTAGATGATCTAGATGTAGAAAATATGAATAGGATTTGGGAGGAAAGATCGATTAGAGAGGAAGTCGAGAAGTTGACCGTTCGAGTTGAGAAGAGGGAGGATATTCCCCTCGGATCTGAAAATAGGATGAGAGATTTAGACGAAAAGATGGAGCAAATATGGAATCGGTTTCGAAGCATCGACTGTGACCTATTCCAATACCAGAGCTATATTGAGTACAACAAGAAAGGATTAAGGGACTTAGCAGCGAGGCTTGAATCATTGAGGGGCACAATGAGCAATGGTAATTTTCCAGGTCATTTATCAGGTCAGGTGGAATCTCTGCGAGGCAAAGGTTGGAGATGAAAAAGAAATAGACGAGGCGATGGATGTGGGTGAGGACGGCTTTAGTTTGACTAGGGTTTGCTTTGTGGATTGCGAGTCAGAGATGTGAGGATGGGCAGATCAAGTCTGTTCTATGCTTAGGACTGAAGTGACACTTTTTGAGGTTTCAGGTCGACGAGGTGGTTACTATGTGCGGGTTTTGCGAGGGCGGGTTGACCATGGCATTAGTGGCTAGATTTTGGCTTGAGTAGCAGCAGAGTGGAGATGTGTCTTATTGGGATGTCCTCAGGGGGATATATGTGTGTGTGTCATGATTGGTTGGGTTGGGAAAAAGGGCCTTTCTTTTATCTCCTAATTCTCGAGACTTTGGAATTGAAAAAGAAAAAAAAAACAAAGAAGAAATAATTGTGTATATGTGTGTTGTCGGTGCGCTGTAGTGGGCTAGTAGGCGGGTGGAACAACCTTGATCGGGTGATCGAGGCCACGAGCCGACGCTAGTTTCACTGTAGGCTCGACCTATATGTCGCTATGTGCCTATGTGGGCCGATAGGCGGGTGGAGTCCCTTTGGCCGGGTGGTCAAGGCCATGAGCTGACGTCGGTTTCGCATAGGGCTAGCGTTGTGTGTTGCGCATACATAATTAATTTATTTTTTTTTTAAGAAAAAAAAAGAGAGAGAAAATTCCTCTCTTGAGAGGGGATAGAAGAGAGGCGAGAGAGCATGATGCTCGTATGGGAATGTGTGTATGTGTTGTGGGGATCTGGGAATGTGTGGACTCCTAATGAGGCATGTCAAATCGACGCTTAAGCTCGGCTAGGATTTTTGCTTCGACGTGTCTGTGGAAGACTTGGACTTAAGAGATCCAATCATGCTAGGTACCTTGTTTGTGTGCAAACCTTCGGGAAGTGTTCAGTTTGGCTCTTAGGTGGTATGACAACTTGAGAAGTCTTGAATCGCGTCGACGATGAGCGATCTTGTCGGAGTGAGCTCGTGTTAGGCTTGAGTGGTCTTTGCCGTGTGTCCATCAATTCAGGAGAGGCGGTGGCGACCAAGCATAGGATCTGATTGATGAACGAAAGAGCATAGAGTAGATGAAAAGGTAAGTGGGAATAGAAAACCCTAGGTGGGAAGGAAATGGGAAACTGGCAAGAGAACCCGGTTAGAAATGAGAAAAAGGAATCAGCAAAACGATCGTGTGACCGGGAAAAGTATCGAAAACGGAACTCAGGAATGGTTTTTGATGGTGTGTGTAGAAAGTGTGTTGATATGTGGAGTAGAGATTCATGACGTGTTGAATGAACACTCGAGAAGAGTGACGAGAGGGAATGTGGACATGTCTTCTGCTTGTATGCATGTGGGTTGTGACGAGCTTGCATGTGCGACGAGGCTGTGTGATGTGATTTCCTGATATGTGTTTGCCCTTTCCATTTTGGTTTTAGATATTGTAATTTGATGAAAAGTGGTCTAATGCTTTTGATGAGTTTGCAGATGTGAAGGACACGACGATGGCAGATGACAGAAAGTATACGAGGTCGGTAAGTAATGTGATTGCTTTTGATACTAATCCATGTTGAGTGTATGATTGAAGGTACCTTGTTAGGAAAAGGATGGATCATGTAATCAATCTATGGAAATGTTTGAATGACTTGATGTGGGTTGCAGGGATGCAGGAACAATTCGGCTCATCGGGGACGACTTTGCAAGCAAAGGGGGAGAGTATGTTAGCTATATAATCTGTTGATTTCACACGCACTGATAGGCTTCCATTTTACATATTAGATGTTTGATTGCAGGTATCTTGCAATGAAAGAGGTTGTCGAGGGAAGTAAACTACAAACAAATGATGCTTAAAACAACTAGGAATATAATAATATGGACTGTACCGATTGCTGGGGTGTCAACTGCATTGTGGTAAAAAAAAATAAAATTAAAAAAAAAAATTGTGAAGGAGTGTTAACCAAAGGCGTGAAAGGGCATGGCCGTAGTTCGAGTAGTTCTAGTAGTTGAGAGTGATTTCTTCATGAAAAATTGCAAGGTACAAGGAAAGATTTGGTGGCAGAGAAAGGGGGGTTATCGCCCCTAAATGCACGCATGCTGGAGTTTTTTTGGGGGACTCAAATCTGACACAAAGGAAGAGTGGAAAAGATGTCTGAAGGTGTTGGTGGAGGCATTCTATCTTTTTTGGTTGGTGTGCAGGTCGAGGAGGAACGGGGGGAAAGCCTTTCACTTTTTAGGCAGCGGCTCTCATCATTTTTTGGGCTCTCTCTTCATTTTTTGGCAGAAACGGGATTGCATGCTGGTGGGTGACCGAGAGAATGGGAGAGTCTCCTTTTGGGGAGGATCAGCAGTCGGTCTGAACGCTCGAGAGGAGGGCTGCTGTTGGGTGGACGAGGAAGGAGGGAGGTGGAAGGAATCTTGGGGAGCGGGTAGCATCAAAGAGTTGTCCATGAGCAGAGGGGGACTAATCAAAAGGCAGCCAATGGGGGAGCTGGAGAGTGTGGGCAGAGGGAGACTCAGAGAAGAAAAAGGGAAACATCCTTCTTGTGCGGGGTTCAATTCTCTGCTTCTTGATTCGGGCGAGGTCTCCGGCAGTTTTTTCAAAAGCTTCGATCAAAGAGGTGTGTACGAAAAGGGTCATCGCTGGGGGTTTTGTTCTGGTGGGGTGTGCAGGATAGGAGGTACGGGAAGCTCTCTAAAGAGGTAGAGGAGTTCTTTTACGATGGGGGAGGGGACATTTGCTCTCTCCTCTTGCTGGTTCTCTGCAGGCCATCGGGAATTCAAGGGGGTTCTTTTTCGCGAAATGTGCATCTTTGCATGAGCTCTAGAGAGGTCGGCTTCCAGATGCATGATACAACATTCACTCGGTAGAAGAAAAAATACGCATTGGCCAACGTGAAGCAGCACAGCATAGCAGGAATTGGGCATGGGCAACTTGGCAATCTTAGAGAAAAACAGGAAAAAGGAACATTGAAGGATGGGGAATATATGAATGACCCTATGTTGCAAGAGCCCGATTCTTTACATCTGGTGTTCCAAGTGATGTGATCATTGAGGTTGATGAAATGCTATTTCATCTCCACAAGTCTCCATCAGTTTTCTGAAGCAGGGAGCTTGCTTGCCTTTTGAGAGAGCATTTGGAGAAAAATAACGACATTCATAAGCTACAAGTTACAGGTATCCCTGGTGGTCCTTATTGCTTTGAGCGTGCAGTGAAGTTCTGCTATGGAATTAAGCTCGAACTGACAGCAAACAACATTGTTCCACTAAAGTACCCAGCAGAGTATCTTGAAATGACTGATGATTTGGGGGGAGGGGGTCCATTTCAGTAAAAAGGGGGGGAAGATTTGTAGCACCTTTGCATTCTTTTGGTTACAGGAATGATGGAGTGTTCTCTAGGAGCAGAACAGAAAATGTCCCATCCTTGTTGCTTGATTTACATACACACTTGAGAGTTATTCAGGCTTTTCACTCAGTGGCATTGGGATTGCGGTCCCTAGATTGGATGCTCTGCCATATCAACGTAGTTTCAGCACTCAAGAGAAGAGGTGAAGAGAGAATAGCTGGTCGCGTGCTACTCAGATTTACATCTTATAGTTCGTGTTGGAATTGTCTTGGCATTTGCGTACTTAGAAGGTGGCCTTTTACTTTCATTCGTTAGCCGCATGATTGCTTGGAATGATGTGTTCCTCTCATATGAGTGTCGTTGTGTGTGATATATATTGGTTTTTGCACTCTTCTGTGGTGAATCTATTGTTGATTTCACCTGTTAACTGTCATAGAGGCCAATGAGCTTAATCTAAATGAATTGTCTGTGATGGATTGGACAAAAAAAAAAGAAAAAAAAAGAATACATGGGAGAAAGAGTGTATGGGTGTATGTGGGAAGAAATGATCATGTGCATGAGTGTATATATGTGTGGGTAAGGGGTAAGGGAAAGATTGTGCACGGGATGAGGGGAGAAATGAGTGAGAGGAAGAGAGTGAACGAGTGCATGTGCGCGTGAGTGTAGATGTGAGTGGGTGGGTAAGCATGTGTATGTACAAGAGTAAGTGAGAGGGTAAAAGAAAGTGCACGAGTATGTGTATGTGAAAAAGGAAGGAAGTACGAGTGGGATGCCTATGAGCTAGGGCATAAACATAGGAAGAATCCATTCTGAGATAGTTGTGGACTCAGAGCAAAGAAAGTGGCATAGTGCAAGTCAATTGAACAAAACTAGGTGTGTGTGAGACACTTTTTCCTTGGACTAAGAGGCTATACAACACACAACAGAATGAAAGAAAGAAGTTGAAATTATGAGTACAAACAACTCAAAAGAGGATTATAAACAGACATGCTCAAAACTCTAGTCTTCCAACTAACTGCTAAAAGAAGATTGGCCAATCACTACTTGCCCACTAATCACTCAGAGTGCCAAGCTAGCTGATTCCAATTCTACCAAGTGGAGCACTAGTGGTAAGCTAAGAGCTCTACACACACAAAGTGAAGGCAAAGCTTCAACAATGCATTCCTTCCTCGAGTCTCTCTCTGAGCTTGTCCTTGGTTGAAGGAGGGGTCTACTTATATATTGTTCTGGAAGTGAAGGATAGCAAAAGGGGACAAAATTAGTTTCTTCTTTGGCAGGCTCTCTGACAATTTTGTACTCTGGAAGCTTCCTTCTTGGTCCACTTTTCCACGTCGTCACTATCTTCCAAATTCTGGTATTCGACACCGTCCAGTGACCATGAGTTCTCTACGTGCAAGTGGCTGAAAATTTAAAAATTTAATCACTTTTTTCAAGTGAAAAAGTAGACTAAATCAAAAGTACACCCTTTTCTTAACAAATAGACTACTTTTGAAGAATCTGTCCATACTGCAGTTACTTATGCCTTGCAAATTATCAATCCTTGGTGGTCCCACTCTGCTTGATCCTTTTAGAAAGTCTAATGGAGCTATTGCTTCAAGACCATATACTAATTGGAAGGGAGTATGTTTTGTGGTTACCTTGAATGTCATCCTATACGCCCATACCACACCTAGGTAGGTAGTGCCCCATGTCAAGAGATGGAGATAGCACATTTTCCTCAAGAGAGAGATGAGTACCTTGTTGGTGCTTTCTACTTGATCGTTGGCTCGTGGGTAATATGCACATGATTTTTTGTGGAAAATTTTGTACTTCATAAATATTTCAGTTAAGGTTTTGTTGATAAAATGAGATCCTTGGTCAGTTGTAACTTCAATTGGACAGCCATACCTGCAGAAAATATTTTCATACAAGAAAGAGGCTACCGTATGAGAAGTGCAATCTTTTATCTACATAACTTCTGCCCATTTGGTGGCATAATCAATGGCCACCAACAAGTACTTCACATTCGAGGGAGAAGTGATGGGATAGATTGGCCCCACAAAATCTAATCCCCATTTTTCAAATGGTCTCCATGATAAAGAAATTTGCAAGGGTTGGTTGTTGAGCTTACTTGGTTTTGGTGCACAACATTGGCAAGTGTCGCATGTCTTTGCATATTCTGTTGCATCTTGAAAAAGATAGGGCCACCATAATCCTCCATGTAAAATCCGATGTGCTGTTATGTGACCTGGATAATGGCATGCAGCTGTTCCTCCATGGGCTTCTTCTAGTATTTGTTGTACTTCATGTGGTAGGACGCATCTCCTATAGATCCCATCATATCCTACTCAAAAAAGAGTATTTTGAACGATTGAAAAAATCTTACTTTTTAGGATCAATCTTCTTCATTCGAGTGGTGTGAGGCTAGGTGGGCAGGTACCCATAGTTAACAAATGATGAACGTCCTAGTACCAAGCACGGTAAGTGCTTACTTGAAATAAAGATTGATCTGGGAGGTTGTCTTCTATGCCTGTAACTGGTTCCGGATGTCCTTTATGATGGAGAGTATTAATCTCCAAAACAACAAGATACTCTTGAAATTAGAGCACCTCTAAATCAAGAGTAACTCAAAACCTTCACCAATTTGGAGGCTCAATGAACAATTATGGAAATTTTGGATAAACTGTGAAGAAGATGACTCTACAGAAAGTCTGCTGCACATAACTCTCTCATTGACTTATCAAATGTGTAAAGTTTTTTATAAAACTTTGCTCAAGGTGTTTTCTATATTTTTCACACCTCCTCCAAGTTAAATCATTCCAAAAGACTCAGTAGATCTTGAGAAATGATCTCAACAAGTCACCTATGTCTAAAACTGTTCTTCTGAGAAGTCGATTCAAACACCTTTAACTACTAACGCTTGGTTCTCTCAAATTAGAACTTGTTTATGCAAATATTTTTAGCCATAGATGGCTTACCTTCCAACTTAGATTTTGACTCCTCATTTGTGCAAAACTTTACACTGTGCACTGAGAAATGATCAATTCTTTGACCATCGAGATCGTGCCTGTTTCAGAGAACACTCATCACTTCTTCACATATGAATGTTCCTACTCATAATTCTCATAGCCTGTTTACAATAAGGCTTTCAAACTTTAACCATAGACTCATTAACTATGGAATTAGACATCTACAAAAGGATTCTTGAAATGATCGAGCACAGAAGGAGAACACTCAAAAAAATCGGGTGCAAATTTTCTTCATTACTGAAAAACTTTACATCTGGATGAGAGAGCTATTCTACACACTTCACAAGTGTCTAATGACATCTAATTCTCTTCAATTCTTGTTCTCACACATTCTCTCATATTTGCCCCGACATTTTTCCTTGTATATATAGTCAAATATGTACAAGCTCATAACTAATCAAAAGTATAAGTGAGCTAACTTTAAATTAATGTACATATGTGTACACATCTTCATCTTCTGGATATGCACTTCCTTCATGCTTCATAACTTGATCTGTTCTTCAGTCCTTGACTTCAATTCTTCATAAAAAACTTCAATTGTTGATTTCCCTACACCAACAGCTCCCCCTCAATCATCAATTGAGGTTTTCTCTATCTTCTTTATACCTGCCATGTCTTTGAATCTCTGTAGCTTTGGTCCATCCAAGCTCTTGGTTAGCATATCAGCTATCTGATCTTTTGTTGAAGTATGTATTACTTCAATCTCTTTATCCATCACCTTCTCTCTTAGAAAATGATACTGAATCTCAATGTGTTTAGTCCTCGCACGAAAAACAAGATTAGCAGCTAAATACAATGAACCCATATTATCTCCATGAATAGTGGGTGTACTATGTATGATGTCAAAACTCTTCATACGACTCTTAAGCCATATCACTTCCTTTGCAGCTTCAACCATCCCTTTGTACTCAGCTTCTGTGGATGATAAAGCAACTTATCTCCCACATAACACAAGTATCCATATGTTGATCTCTTATCATCAGGATTACTTGCCCAATCTATATCACTATATATCTTGATGTTTGTATCTGATGTAAAGCCATAATACAAACCTTCTTTGAGTGTACCCTTAATGTACCTCAACACCCTTTGTCCTGCAATCCAATGTTCTTTCCTAGGACAATGCATGAATTGAGACAATACTCCCACTGCATATGACAAGTCAGGTCTAGTTAATGTAGCATAGATTAGACTACCAACCAAACTTTGATATAGCTTCATGTCCTTGAACTCTTCTCCACCATATCTGCTGTTGGCAGTAGCCAAAGGCACAGAAGACGCGGAAGCATGTAAAGATAGAGCAGGGAGCCATCCGAATCAATTTTTCAAAGATTTATGTTTTATAAATATTCTTCAAAACCTCCAACAGTGATTTTCATCACTATTGTAACATATGTAACATAGAAAAACCCTTTTTTGTAATCCATAGCTCCATTTTGCGCAAGCCGAGGAGTCCTCAAGCTTGAGGAGCTTAGGTAGAATGAGCGTATCAATTTTGGTTATTTTTAGACACCGTTTACCCTCTCAAATAGCGCATAGGACCTATTTTTTAACTATGCCGGTCACTAGATGTGAAACCGGTCAAAACTAGTCTAAAATCTATAAAAAGAGCTAGAGAGCTCATTTTTTAGGTTACTTAGTGTTGGTTAGTGTGAGCTTAGAGCTATTTTGAGCTTGTAAGAGTGTTCTTGAGTAATAGAGTTGATTTCTCACCTCCCATTGTGTCTTGCTTGTCTCTTCGTAGTGTGTGTGTGTGTGTGTGCATCTCTATGCTTCTCACCTTCACTCTCACTTCATCTCACATTCACGATCTTCATATCACTCCTATCTCTTCCGCGGATTGACATTAAGGAGGTGGAGCTTCTTAACGTGGTTCTCACCATTGTGCTAGAGCAACACCAAATTTGGCGCCGTTGCCGGGGATCGAGTCTAGGACGAATGTGTGATGGTAAGAGTATAGCAAGAAGTGGCATTGGAAGGTAAAAATTTCAGTTTTTGTTGTTTTTAGTTAGTTTTTAGTGTTTTTCACCTCCCCCACACTCCATCTTCATCACCGCATCATCATCTTCATCTCCAAAAAAAATCAAAAAATTCACCATATCCACCCATTCTCCTCATTTCCCCTCATTTATGCATGTGCGAGAGAGAGAGAGAGAGCTTTGGTGCTTGTGTGTACTTGTGTGTTTTTTAGTTTTCTTGCAGGTACAAAGCTCCAGAGCATCAGGAAAGCTGCAGAAAGGTAAGAAATGTACCCTCTGTCAGAAATTGCCAACTCTGTCAGACCATCGCGATGGTCTGCAAAGTTCGGAATTTGAGGTAGGCGACCACACCAGCATGTAGAGCACACTTGCGCACATAGGAGTCCACAGATGCATCTTGAAAATTCACACTTTGGTGGACCATCGCGATTGGCTCAGACCATCGCGATTGTGTCACACCATCGCGATTGGCTCAGGCCATCGCGACGGCTCGGCCGGACCATCGCGACGGTCTCACGCCATCGCAAGGTTCACTTGAACCATCACGGCGGTCCTTGACCATCGCGACGATCCCATGGAAAGCTAGACCATCACGATTGCTCACTAGCCACGCCATCGCGACGAGACCCTTACAACATTGCGATAGCTCAAAATTTGGACCATCGCGATTGGCTCACACCATCGCATCTGTGACCATCGTGACGATTCACATCGGACCATCGCGACGATTCACGTTGACTGTTGACTGACGCCATCGCGATTGTTCACTCAATCGGACCATCGCGACGCCTCACCCCGACCATCGCGATTGCTCACATTTAGACCATCGCAACCGTGCACTTCAGACCATCGCGACGGTTCGCGCATCACGCCATCGCGACGGTTCGCCTAGACCATCGCGACGGTCCCAAACCATCGCGATCATCTCAGACCATCGTGATTGCTCACCACAAACGCAAATTTTAGGGTTTCAATTTTTGGCCAATTTTGGGGCTATTTTTGGTTGATTAGACTCATAGGAGACCCCTTAGCTCATATTTGGAGAAAAACCTATTGGTCAGTTTTTACCCCCCGAGAGCCTGAACGGTCATATCTTTTTCATCCGAAGTCCGTTTTTGGAGCTTAATAGCTCGTTAGAAAGCTCTTTACGAGTACTACGTGACCTCAACTATTTTTTTCATAAAGAATAAATTGATTTTTAGATAAGCTAGTTTGAGGTTGACATAGTTGGGACTAGGAAAGAAAGGGGGCTTTGGGAAAAAAGTTGCCAAAGGTTAAGGGACTTTAAAAGTGTATAAATTCAAGTGCTTGATCATCCATTTGTGATATTGGTCTAATATTGAAAAGCTGACTCGAGGTTGGAGGATTACTCAACCCCCTCATTCAATTCTTAGCTTAGGCTAAACGTTAGCATTGTGGATTCAAGACGATAGGAACGCACCAAGTTCAAGAGAATTAAAGTTATCAAGTTCAAGACTAAAGTAAAGGTGTGTGATACAAAAACTTAAGGGAAAGAACATAAGTCTGACGGAACGAGAACTCAAAAGTACCACAGAAAGGCGAATTCCTGACGCATACATCTAGACAAGAACTTAAAGACCCTTAAAAAGAACCAAGCAATTAAAAACAAGGAACATTGACGATCAGAGAGTGCTGCGAAGTAAATTCATGAACCTTAGATCGGGCAAACATATAGGTAAGTCAGACCGACGAAGCCTTAGATCATCAGAAGCAAGTGTAGGCACTATTGCACGATCGTGGGCTCAACAATTGAATAGTAATTACCCATACGAGAGCTCAGATACGAGTGAATCAGAAATGGCATTTAGCACAGAAAGACCAGAAGGAGGGTCAAATGTAGCATACTTAGACCAGAAGGACCCTATAGGACTCAGCTAGAATTTCTCCGAACCAACCGCTTAGGTGCTCGCATCTATGAGGATGGTTTGAGAAGACAAGTGGTGCAAATGCACAACCCCGATCAACCCACTGGATTGGAACGTCCAGTGGTGAAATTCGAGATAGACGCGTACATAGACAAGGAAGGAACGATGTACATCTTAAGTACGTAGCCAAACAATACGAATGAGTTTTGCGTAATTCAATTAGAGATGGAAGCGAGATCTCAAGGAAAGGAACCATTAGAAGAACCTAGAACACCTAGAGGAAAATCTGTACTGACACGAGTACTAGTTCCAGATTGGACCCCTCAGGATAACCGAAGCATAGAGTTGTTTGTAAATAAAGAAACTAACGAAGCATTTTGGAGGTACAGAACGGAACAACCTAGCGAGGTTGGTTCCATTATAATCTACGAATTCAAGGACCCGGATACACCTGGAAAGGTTGTATACCTGGATGAAACTTCAGAAAGAGTATTTGTGGTGCCTGACCACGCTAGAAACACATACACATGGAGAGGTGATTTGGTATTCCCTCCATCACGAACAAACGTAAACGTGAACCAACAAGGGGCAAGAATATCCTTAGCCCATGGTAATCAAAGAGAGAAAAACAAAGATAGACCGGAAGTAAGTTTCAATCATCCCATAGGGAGAGATAGAACAACCACGGACACTAATAGAGCGGATAGACAAAGGGAACATGGAATACTAGGTGGTAGAGATGATTTTCCTCTACCTAGACCTCGTGAACACGCAAGAATATTGAGACCCACTCAACTAGTGAAATCCATGAAAAATTACTTTGATGGGACAGGAGATCCCTATGACCACGTTGCAGAATTTAAGCAAGTGTTACGAGCAGAGCAAGTCGAAGACGTTCACGCAATACAATGCATTTGGACTAACGTTAAAGAATACCGCTTTAACTTGGTTCCAACCATTGCAACAAAGGCAATTTAGAGACATCCATCACTTTTTAGAGTCATTCATCACTGAATTCTCTAAAAGTGGGACCAGACATGACACGTCTTCGTTGATTCATAGCTTCAAACAAACCCCTCAAGAAACAGTTAGACTCGCAGGATGTAGGTTTAGACAATATGTTGAGAGGTGTCCTATGCAAGAGCTACCCTCACAAGCCAAGCAAGTGTCATTGTTTTTAGACAGCTTATTGAGCTCTAAACTACGCTCCTATGTGTACTTAAAAGAACCCAGAACGCTAGAGCAGTGTGTAAGAATATGTATAGACATTGAGGACAACTTAGGAGACGACTTGGAACTCTCAAAGGTCTATAAGGACTCAGATTGTTCTTCTCTAGCATCCACAAAATTGTCTAACTCGATAGAGGACCTAGCAGAGAAAGTGGCCCAAAAACTAGGAGTTTCTAGTAAACACATGCCTAGGGTAACAACAAACAAGTGTTGTTACACCTGTGGTGGTGACCACATGGCGAACGTGTGCCCCAATGCAACACAACCGCAAGCCAATCCTAATGGTCAGTACTGCACAATTGAGAGAAGATACACAAATCACACGGCTCAAGATTGCCCATACAACAAACAAGCAGTAAGACAGAACTACCCGCAAGCATACGCACAACCAGCTAGGCATCAAGGCCAATACAATGCTCAGCCTTATTACTATATGCCTCCTCAGAACTACCCATATCAGGCTCAACAGAGACCTCAACCTGTCTTAGCTCAGCAGCCACCCCCACCAGCAAATGTCATCTCTGTCAAATACGCTGCTGCAGAAGAGAACCTAAGTAGGGCCTTAGTGCCTAATGTGATGTACACGAACCCAAACCCACGGCCCCAATTGAGACAGCAAAGACCACAGGTCCCTAGAGGACCATGCTTTAGGTGCCAAGGAGATCATTTCATAAAAGATTGCCCACATCCTCCGATAGCAGGGCAGTCACAATATTATAACATACAAGGCTTTTGTGCCGATTGTGGCAAAGAGCACATAATAAAAGATTGTCCTAAGAACCCAGTGAATGCTTCAAATGTGACACCGATCAACGTGATAGGTATTGTAAATAACGCAGATGGATCCAACCCTACATACGTGCCTATCCAAGCTATAACCAGAGCCCAGGCGCTCTTACAGAACCAACAGCTTAATCAAGAGAAAATAGCCGGAAATAGTGAAGTTGTAGAATCTAGCAGTAAAAAAACGAAATCTTGGAAAGACTCTAGAGAGAGGATTAAGAGAAAATGGAGTAAAAAGATAACTGAGTTGGAAGGAAGTTTAAAAGAGTCGAGAGCCAAAATCCTAGAATTGACTTCACAAGAATTAAATCAAGAGAACCCAACTCAAAAATTAGGATCAGATTTAGTGGAACCCATACCTGAAAACCTAGACATGATGTTTCGTGCATATCAGGCTCGATTAAAAGAGGGACCTCAAGTAGCTGAAATGAGCAAGAACTACCCTCGAGCAGACTTAGAAACTGAGAGGACTAAACTCTGCATGAAGATGGTAGAATTAGCACAAGCTTTGTTCGAAGCCTCTAGATATCTTAATTGCAATAACATGGCAAAACCGGGACTACACTTTCAAGGTCTAATGGAGAGGCTAGAATACTTGATAGAAAGCAAAGAGAAAAAGGATCAGCATAGGAATCTTAGTGTCCCAGAGACACAGGAAAGGAATGCACCATCCCTGTCTCAAGTACCCAATACAGAAAGTCAAGACAACCTGTCTTCCATACATAGGTACTCACATGAATTTTTGAGGGAAATCCAAGAAGAGAAATGGAGAAAAGAACAAGGAACCCATCCTCCTATTCAAGAAATAGGCGATTTGCAGGAGCAATTTCCCCAAGACATCCCCTCTATTTACGATGATGTAGAGGAAGAACAACGGAGTGAACACACGGGCTTTGAATCCAATTCTTTACAAGAATTACCTCAGTTCACAGGACCTTGGGAAGCTAAGTCTATTAGTATGAGAGCACCCACTATAATAGTGAGGAATGAAGAATCATTGATCCCTAGAAACACGGAAGTGATAAAGAACACCAAAGTTCAATGTAATCTCACTCTGGAGGAATTGTTAAAGGTAAAACCAGAATTGTGGAAACACGTAGCAAATCAATTCCCTAAGCTTGCTACTACTCCCTCACAGATAGGAACACACAATAAGGTACCAGAGATACCCATAGAAAAGATAGGAGATGTAAGTGAAGGAGAGGAAGGTAGCACTTATCTTCTAATAACCCATCAGGGCTACACCACGAAAGCCATCTTAGATTCAGGAGCCGGAGTAGCCATTGCTACCACCGCTTTATGGAAATGTTGGGGTAAGCCAGCACTAAGACCTACCAGGATGAAGCTACAAATGGCTGATGGACACATAGAAAAACCATTAGGCTTACTAGAAGGCACATCTCTCACCACTTGTGGTGTGGAGTTTGAGCATACCTTTGCCATTTGTGATTTTAGTAAAAATCATGCTTATGAGATGATATTGGGACGACCATTCATGCGTCAGTTGCAAATTGTACAAGATTGGGGAACTAATTCTTTGTACTTGCAACATTTAGGAGTGACTATTAAAGTCAATCTTAAAGACTATTCACATCAAGATGTACCCCCAATACAATGGAATACTATCCATAAGACACAGGTAGAAACAAAATTTGTACACTCATTAGAGTCAGACCCCTCATGGTTGCACGAGGACACTCATTTATGGATGTGTAAAGTAGCAAAACAAGAGGAAGAACGGTTAGAAGCCAGGACTTTAGGTATAGAACAACATCCACGAACTCTTCAAGACCCAGCATACGCACCTGTAGTATTTCCAGATGAAGAATTTGAACCCCATGGTTGGGCAGAAATCCTACCAACCATGGACGTAGCCATCAATGAAGAACAATGGACACCCCACTGTGACGAGGATGGCTATGACATTTCAGTTTTCACGATAGAGCCAATCATGTGTGATTCGGTTTTAGAAGAATGTGAACCTAGCACTGATGCATTTGAGGATGCGAGTGATTTCGATTTAGAGTCAATTATTATGGACCCACCCTTTGCATCAGAAGAAGAATATTTCTACGATGTAGAAACTCATCCTCAGAACCACGAAGAAATTACGAATGATGTGAGAATAGCCACACAACTGACTATCAAGAGTGAAGGCAAGAAGAGAAAGAAGAAAGAAACCATGTCAGAAGAAGAAGAATCCTTGTTTGAAGTACTCGAGAACTTCAAGAAATATGAAATAGAAGATAGAAGAATAATGGTACAAATGCCAAACAGAAAAGCTGATGTTGGAGAGGTATATGATAACCGAGAGAAAACCAAGAAAATCATAGTAGCCATAGAAGGAGAAGAAGAAAAGTGTACATACATAGGGCATGATTTGACGAATGAAGAAGAAGAAGAATTAGTTGCCCTATTGTGCGAATATAGAGATGTGTTCGCTTGGAGTTACAAAGATTTGAAAGGAGTAGACCCAGACATATGTTCTCATAGAATCCCTATGACTCCAGATGCAAAACCGACAAAACAAAAACCATACACGTACAATGATAACTACGCTACAAAGATTAAAGAGGAAATAGATCGATTGATAGAAGCAGGATTCATTTACGAAATTGAGCATACCGAATGGGTATCCCCCATTGTGGTAGTGCCCAAGAAAAATGGAAAATTGCGTGTGTGTATTAACCTTAAAAAAGTTAATGCCACCACGATTAGAGACAGTTATCCTCTTCGTATCATGGAACATTTATTGGAAAGAGTTGCGGGCAAGGAAGTTTACAGCTTTCTTGATGGTTTCTCAGGCTATAATCAAGTAGCCATTGCTCCAGAAGATCAACACAAGACGGCTTTTGCCACAGAATGAGGCATATTTGCATTTCGTGTAATGCCTTTTGGCTTAACAAATGCACCCGCTACTTTCCAGCGACTCATGTGTCATGTATTTAAGGAATTCTTACACAAGAATTTGGAAGTTTATGTCGATGACTTATGTGCACATTCAAATGTCAGACAGACACATATCCCAGAGTTAAAACAAATATTTGACAAATGTCGAGAATATCAGGTTTGTTTGAACCCCGAAAAGTGCGTTTTCATGGTCATACAAGGCAAAATTTTAGGACACATTGTGTCAAAGAATGGAATCTCTACAGACGAAGAAAAGGTGAAAGTAATTGCAGAATTACCTAGAGAGGTACAGGCATTTATGGGTCATTGCGGTTATTATAGACGATTCATACACATGTATGCAATCATAGCCAAGCCTTTGTACTCTCTTTTGACCCATTTTGAATGGACAAACGAATGCGAGAATTCATTCAATGAACTTAAACGACGTTTGTGCTCAGCACCTATATTGACAACCCCGGATTGGAGTAAGCCATTCCATGTACATGTGGATGCATCCAACTATGCCATAGGATGTGTGTTAGCACAACCCACGAATGAAGGAAATATAGATCTTCCCATAGCTTACGCGAGCAGACAGTTGAACGCAGCAGAAAGAAATTACACCACTACAGAACGAGAAGGATTAAGGATTATCTACGCGGTAAAGAAGTTCAGACATTATTTGTTGGCAAACAAGTTCGAATTCTTTACAAATCATCAAGCATTATTGTACTTAGTCAACAAGCCATGTAACACGGGACGATTAATACGTTGGTTTCTATTACTCATGGAGTATGATTTTGAAGTCATAGTTAGGAAAGGAAAGACACATCTCAGAGCTGACCACCTTTCAAGATTAACCTCCGGAGAAGCTCCTCAAGGAGTAGTGGATGATTTACCAGATGCATATTTGTTTAACCTTGAGATAGCACCAAAATGGGCTAAGCCTATAGTCCCTATTCTCACATATGGACCTAAGAATCCTAGGATAAGGATCAAGGAAGGAGAGATTACCAAGTCTCAAAGATATCACATAATAGCAGGAAGTATATATAAACAGGATAATCAAAAGATTATGCTTGTTGTGTAGATGAATCGGAACATGCGAATTGGTTGCAATTAGCACACATAGGTGCATTAAAGCAACATCATTCAAAACATCGAACATTACAGACTCTGCATAGACTAGGAGTATACTGGCCCACGATGGAAGCAGATGTCTACAAGTTGTGTAAAGAATGCCATGTTTGTTGTGAAAGACCACCGGTAGAGCATGCTACATTATATCACGTGTATCTCACACCAGACTGGAGTGAACCTTTAGTGACGTACTTGAGGACGAACACATTCCCTCAAGGAATGACTTTAGCACGGCAACGCAGTCTAGAGCAGGAAGCTCAAGACTATTCACTTATTGGCGATAATTTATACAAACGAGGACGAGATGGATACCTAAGACAATGTACTCATGAAAGCAATTATCTGAGCGTACTAGAGACTGCACACCAAGGTGTTGCAGGAGGTCACTTTGGACCAGATAGGATAATCAAAGCCATCCTCTTTGCAGGATTATGGTGGCCCACTCTTCACATGGATGCACATATCTATGTAAAGAGATGTGATGTGTGCCAAAGAACTCAATTTCCTATTCGCAGAGATGAAATGCCATTGAAACCCATGATGGGCGGACGTGCATTTTCTAAATGGGGTATAGACTTTGTAGGACCCATTAATCCCCCTGCAAAAGGTACACATGCTGAATACATTATTGTCGCCACAGATTATCTTACCAAATGGGTAGAGGCAAAAGCCATGAAAAAGAATGATGCACACACGACTGCAAAATTCTTATTTGAAAATGTCTTTACAAGATATGGATTGCCTATAGAGTTAGTGAGCGATCGAGGAACTCACTTTCTAAACCAAGTCATTGAATATTTGTTACAGAATTTTATGGTGATTCACAAGAAATCCGCACCATATCATCCTCAAGCCAATGGTCATGGTGAAAGCACTAACAACCTCCTTTGTAACGTACTGACGAAACTCGTGAACAACAAACGTTCAGATTGGGACAAACAGTTACACCACACTGTTTGGGCATATCGAGTGGCCTACAAGACCCTACTCAATGCAACTCCCTTTCAGATGGTTTTTGGTCAGAATGTTGTGCTTCCTTTGGACTTCTTGATACAGACCCTTAAGGTTGCACAAGAACATCAGTGGACCGGCCATGAATTATCAGCAAGAATAATGGACTTGGAACGATTAGGAGAAACCAGGCTGAAAGCAGCAGCAGGAATATACGCGGAAAAGAAGCGAGAGAAAGCATATTTTGATGCACATGTGAAAGATAAAGGCTTCAAAGAAGGAGATTTAGTTCTAGTATATACGCTGAAGCAACACGCACGAAAGTTAGAAAAACGAGGTTATGGACCTATGATCATTAACAGAATCTCGACAAGTGGAGCAGTACAATTAGCCACCTTAGAAGGAGACATAATGCCTAATTACATTAGTGGCTGTAGAGTCAAGTTATATCAAGAACCTCTTACTGACGATATGCTTAGACGACTCACGTTGGCAAAGAAGCGTAAGGAGGAAGAAAATAGAATACGAGCTGAAGCTAAGGAAGAAGCTATAGAACGCATTAAGCGCATGAAGCTAAGAAGACAAGGACTAGGGAGAGAACATTATAATCATCTAGAAACATCACCCAGATATCCCATGGCCATGTGTCAAGTAAAATCAAGCACTCATCCTAGCATAGTGGACAGGAGACCATTCATCACAGTCAGGCTAGAGCACGGCAACCCTTGCCAAGAGCTCAGGGCTTTAATTGATTCAGGTGCTGCGACTAGTGCGATTAGATGGTCCCACTATAAGGATTCAGGAATAGAAATGCGGCCAATTGAGGCATACCTCATAGTGCTAGGAGGCATGGAAACCCCTTGCATGGGTGAGGTGGATCTTCCTATCCTCATAAACGAAGTGACCTTGACAGTGAAACTACTAGTGTGCCATGACGACGACTTGATAGAACCCCTAATCCTTGGCCAAGATTGGCTATACGATCACTCAGTGGACCTAAATCTTAGACAAGGCTCCTTGCAAATTGGAACCTTAGATCAGAAGCGAGTGATACCGCTTGACTTCCCTAATGGCATTCCGACTGAGGTTTGTAGCCCTAAACCCTATGAAATGCATGCGACGGAAGACCGAAAGATCTTTGGTCAGCTCAGTCACGTTACGTCTACACCAACCCATGCGGGCTTGGCGATGGACAATTGTCAATCTAAAGGACGTCAGGAGATTTTCCCTTGGGCTTCCTGCAAATTAGAAGGGGCAACCGCCCAACCGCTTGGTCAGGTGGACTTCATCAACGTCCACATGGGCAAAACACCTTGCGGTGCCCATCCTTCCACACTTACTGCGGACTGGCCTAGATTAAAAGTACAAAACGGAGCACTTCCTAATGGGCAGGTTTCGCAAGTGTTGGACCTCCCTTCTTTTCCAAAGCAGAGTGTCCATCCGACCTCTCAACCTCAACCACAAAGGAGTCAACCACAACGAAGGAACCCAGACCGACGACAACATCAAACAACACAAAGAGGAAAGCAGTGTCAGCATCACAAAGCAAGCGGCACAAGACAAATATGGGTGCCAAAAGAACAGAAAGCACCAACTGATTTCAACAACGCAGACATTGATAAGAAGAAGTCAAGGCAGAAGCAGCATCAGTATCCAACATCCCCTCGACCTTCTTCTACAAGTTCGAACATTCGACAAATTTGGATCGCCAAGAAGTACCTTATGAACAGACCCTCACCCACGCAAATTTGGGTAGCCAATCAGTGTATTATAGCTCAACCCTCAAGCCCTGTAATATATAATCCTTAGAAATCTTTTCAACCCTCCATACCACCAAATCCGATATCATCTTTTGTCCTTCCGCAGAGACCTATCACCTGATCACAAACTCTTAGGAAGTGGATACCGAAACGTATCAAGAAGTCTTCTCCTAATCCATTGTCTAATATAACTCCCACCCTGACTAATCTACAACCATGTAATAACTCATTCACGACTGAACCCTGTATAAATCCACACACTATAACCCAAAGTCATCTGTAATAACACCTCATCAAGAAACGTATGTATCATCTGAAGAATGTAGGTGTCTAGAGACCTGCATTAGCTCTGCAAAAAATCATTGCATCAATCACTTCACAGCACTTGGCTACACGGGTTACACATCGGTTATGGAAAGGGATTGCGGTCTCACTGTAATGGGATCATAATTAATTTCCATGCTAATGTGTTAATCTTTTGTAGCAGATCTTTTCCATTAGCACGACAATCATCATGCAAACCGAGGAAGGACCATCAGAAGCAGGCCCTAGCGCACCTGTCGCACATATCGGTATTTTACTCGCAGAGTCCCATCCGACGGCTCCACCGCCAGAATTTCAAGGTTTCCCAGGACCCATGCCTATTGACGATCCTCCTCGAGGCTATACTGAGAAGATTCATCGCAATTCTCATTGGTTTCAAGGGCTAGCAGGACCATTGGCGGATGCTGAGTTTATATTTGAGGCTAATTTGACTTTTGATGACCGTACATGGGGAAAATATCAGTTCTTCTCAAGAGAGTTTGAAGGGCTACAGAACACACAAGACTTAACACATGTTTGGGCAAGAGCCGGCTTCACAGATTTTCAGTGACCCTTTGCTTTAACCTGACTTCTACAGATGCTATTACTTAATCACCACTTTGATAGCTTCGGAGAATAAGGACCTGCCCGGAAATTTTATTTTGCCATCCTTAGTGAATGATCCACCATATAGATGGTTTTATCTTTCTAAAGATTTGATTCAAGCTGCCATCAAGATTCATGGAACCCACACGCCCACAGAGCGAGAAAGATTAGTTCTTGACCCTATGAAACGTGGGGACATCACTAAGTGGGAGGAGATTTCGGCGATCACACCTGAACTTTCAAAACCACTACGGATATGTATGCAGCATTTTGCTTTCCCCGCTCAGGACATATTCACAATGCCTCACAAACAAATATGGTTTGGTTTGTATTTATCTTGTATTGGACCCCAGACAGTTGATCTAGCTAGTTGGATCATTGATCAGATGTATTTAGCACAACATAGATGGGAAAGAAAGAAAGTCATCAATGGATGTTGCACACTGACTAGAATTGTATATATATGCTTAGCATATGACTTGCCGATTGAGCGAGCATTGACAAGTGAGGAGCTGAAAGCATTTAAAGGAACAACGAAGAAAGCTAGGAAGCCTAGCAAAGGAAGAGCAGGAAAGCGAATGAGAGGAACTATCCCCTGCCTTCAGGTGCCAGAATCACCCTCACCCCAACCATCTCCAGAGCAGTCTCCGACAGAAGCCACTCCATCTGTACAACCTATTCGCATAAGGTTATCGAGACCAGTCACAACCGAGGGCACTACCAGCACAGTCACTACTCAAGCAGCCACAGTCCCAGGGCCTACCACCACTACGGCAGAAGTTCCCACCACTATCGGTGCGGAAGCTTTCTCTTTCCGATACCCCATTTAGAAGCAGAACAAGCAAATATGACATTTGATTTTGAGATGCATGTTAGCTCACAAAATGGTTGGTTTTGATGCACTAATGTGGTTCTATTTGGCAGGAAAATACGCTTGATTTCAGGTATTTGAAGTGTGGAATTGACGATTGATGAGAAGTATTTGGAGTGTGTAGAGCCCCTCCTACGGACATGAGGCCTGGGGGATATTTGGTGTGGTCTGCTACACCGGTGTATTGGACAGAGGATGAGGACGTAGAAATCTGCAAAGAAATGGAGAAATTGACCCGTTCGATCTGTTGGAAGCTTGTGGCAAAGTTTGTTGATGAGTCCATAGGCATTGATGGACCACGGCTAATTTTCGTGCAATTTCAAGAGGGGAAGTTTTTTTTAAAAACACTCTATCTCTCCCCACTTCATCTTATCAAAAAGGAGAGGTGGCGACCATTTTTTTGGGGGGGGGAGAGCTCTCTCTCTCTGTTTTTTTTCAGTGTGCTGGAATGAGGGCATTCATAGGTGCGGAGAGATGCACTTGAATTTTTTTGCTGAGGACTGTGGAGAAGAAGGAGATTCTAGAGCGGGCAGGACGAGAGGATGGCCCCCGATCATTTTGGGTTGAAGGCACTAACTGTGAATGGGAGCAGCACCGATGAAAAGCTAGGAAAGCCTGGTCCTTTCTAGAGTGGTTGCGGACTCTGTTGTGCCGGCATGGTGCCAAAACGATATGTTATCGTGGAGCGAAGCTGGGAAGGTAATATGTTTGAGTCATTGCAACAATATTCATCTTAATGTTATGTGTGGAGAGATGGCTTTAGCACGATGCGCCGCCGACCCGACTGTCATACGCAACACACCCTCTTGGTGCCAAGCTTCTCCAAGAGGCATGCTCGCATACAAACCTAGACAAATACGAGGCTCCATTCTGCAGGCATGTTTATTCTGAGCGCCTTTTATGGATGCTGTGATGGCTTCTGCTCAATGATAGTTGGTATGTTTGTGCCAATTGCAAGTAACGTTGCTAATTCACTATGAGCCCTCTTGCACAATCTGCGAGGTAGTTTCTCCACGCTAGAATGGTTCGCATTTTGATTTGCAACAGTTCTGATTCGTCGCCTGCAGCATTATATGTCTCCTTTCATCTCCTGATCTTGTTCTCTTCATCAAGTGCCTGCTACAATCCACATTCATCTTGTGTCAACCGATTTGGTAAACTCTATGTTGCATACAGTTTTGGTATCGTGTGCCAGTAAAATTGCTGCTCCCATATAATTATCGCTTCACTATATTCTCCATTGTTCATTTTAGATGGTGAGTCATAGTATTGAATATCCATGGCAAAATCGATTAACAACATGATAATAATGGTCAACGCACGTTCTAAGTGATGGGATATGTGGTCAATAGAATGGTTCTTATTTGGTTCCTTGAATGCTTCCGTTCTGTATGGGCAAGAGTTTTCACTATGAGCAGACATAAAAATATACGGGCTTCAGCACATCTGTTTTAACGTCTCTGTTCACAGAAATTCTGATTCGCCTACACTCATTGATATGAAATTGTATCTTACTATTGTGATGATGCTTTTACAAGAAAAGATTTAATTGAAATTACTTGGTTATTTCGAGCATTTCAAATGATCCGCTATAACAAGTGAAGACAAGATCGATTGTAGCTATCTTTGTTTTTGAGCAAGGTGCTTCTGTTTGGGCAAGGTGCTTCAGGTCGATGGATTTCAACTCGCCTGCTCCTTCCATTTCTTTAGTTGGCTCCACTCCTCCCGTGATGGCATTAGTGGAGTGATCGCGTTGTATTTTGGTGCGAGAATGGAAGTCGACCTGGCTGCTTATTGAGATCGATGTGAGGGCATTATATAAGTTGGCGATCAACAACAACAACAATAATGAGGTTCCTAGTTGACCAGCAACATTGAGGCTCTTTGGATACATATGTGCTGCAAATGTGTGCTACACTAAGCATGATTTTAAGGTGATCATCCAGCTTGTTGAGGTAAGAAGGCAAAGAAGGTTAGTGCTGCTAGAACCTAAGCGTCGAATCAGCTTGTAATAGAACAGTAAGTCACTTGTGAAATTTTTCTCTTTAGTGAGGCTTTAGGCAGTAAGAAGGTAGAAAGGCTGGTACCTTGCCCAATTTGCAAGCAGTTGTTCCACAAAAAAAAAATTGGTTAAAATGATGGGCTGAGGATAGAGTTTTGTTCAATCGGTAATCTTGAGGGTGTGTGAGTACACGTATGTATGCGAAAGAAAGCGAGAGACAAGAAGTGAATGTGGGTGTGGTTTGAGTGACCAAGCAACTAAGAGTGTGAGAGTAAGTGAGTGAGTTCGTGTACTCGACTGGGTGGATAGTTGAGCAAGAGCGTGAGGCTAAAAATAAGAGTAAGATTGAAAGTGAAGTGTAATGTGTTTGATTGGTCAAGGTAAGAGCGAGAGTGAGAGAAACGACAGGACCTAGGAAATAAATGACACGGGGATGAGTGAGTAGGGAGATACTTGGGGTACGTTAAGCACTATTTAGTGACACGGAGTGGGGAGGGTGGACAAGGTTCGAGTGATCTTGATCAAGCATAAGTATATTTGGGCATCCCTTTCTCTTGGCCTTAGGAGCCTATTGTTTTGGTGATTACATTGGGGATCCCAAAGAGGATATATTAGAGGGCAACGGAAGACTTAGAGCAAACAAAAGTGAGATAGTACACGAACATTGAGGGGAACACAAGTGTGTGTAAGATCTTTTCCCTTGGGGTTTAAAGGCTATCATTTCTGGTGCGGTTGCCGGGAAGCATATGCACTAGTACATATACAAAAGAAGTGGCAATCGAGAGCATTTTGGACTCCAAGTAATCCAACTGGACCGATTCCGAGGGGTTTTGAACAAAATAAAGTCTCGTATAATCATTTTTTCCTGGGCGTTAGAACTAAACATTTTGGTGCGTCTGCCAGGAAATAGCTTGGTACGTCCCTATAAGAGAGTGCCATAGGTTCGCCTAGCGCCACACGTTGGCCGAGCTTGCGGACCCCAAGATCTAGTACATGAGCGAGGGGAGCTCATCCTTAGGAGCAACACAAACGCAAAGAGAGGAACGCGCTCAGAGAAGAGCCCTTGAAATAGAAAGGACAAGGTGGGAACCGCCAGGTGAGTGGACCTCGATTGGCTCGAAGAGATCTGCCAAAAACATGTACTCCCGTAGGAGAGTCGCGAATCAAGTGCGGAAGTTTGAAGGAGGGATCCTGAGGCCACGTGCGCTAAATTTCTGGGATCGAAGTGATATTGACATCACACCTCTGTTCAAAATGGCTCAGCGGATTTCGGTTCACTTGGGGGACTTCACCAAGTTCTCAGGTACTTGGGACGAAGATCCGGATAGTTTTATCCAACTATTTGAGGTTACCTGTGAGGCCAATGATGTAGTTGACCAGGATCAAAGGTTGAGAATTTTTCCGGCTATTCTCCGTGATGAGGCAACCAATTGGTATGGGAATCTGACACCACAAGAGCGTGGAACTTATCAAATGCTCAAGGAAGCCTTCTTGGCAAAGTTTCGACGACAAGGCTTCCAAGATAGATTGGCCCAACAGATGGATTACTTGCGACAGGGAGTCAATGAGAGCATCGATAACTATATTCAGAGAATGGAAACGTTGGTAAGAAAGATGGGCGCAAATGCCCCGAACGATGAGACATTGAAACGAAGATTCATTTCGGGATTGAGAGATCCCACGGCACAGCAGCATATCAGCCTGACAAGACCTGCGACTTTAATGGATGCTAAAGAACAAGCAAGGCTTTGGGAGGAAGTACAATTATGCCAACAAAGGAAGATGGAACTCTTATACGAGCCTATGGGAGGCCCAGGGAGCATACCGATGAAAGACCCGGGCCAAGGAAGTCCCGCATTGACGACCCCAGCTTTTGTAGCTGCCACTAGCACGCCAAGCAAGGAAAAGCCTGCGCTAACGGAAGAACGAATATTGGAATTGGTCACGCAAGCTATAAAAGCTGCCACAATGACTCAGGAGACATACACAGTAAAACCAGAGGTCACAACAAACCCGAATCAAGTGTTTCAATCAAATACATGGTGTGGAAAGTGCCATGGTTACGGCCATTTGGCTTCAGAATGCCCTACAGTCTCGAGAGTATTCACAGATAGATCACCACCTAGGATGTGTTGCACTTTTTGCGGAAGAACAAATCACACAGAGGACCGATGTTACAACAAGAGGGCCTATGAAGAGAGGACCATGAAATCAGGAGATACAAGAGAGAGACCTTACACGGGATTGCCCGCTCAAAGTGTCCCACCTACATCTCGTTGGGAAAACAGACCGACTTATGGATATGGTGCTCAGGGTCAAGGATGAGACTATCCAAGAGGAGCCGCACGTGATCAAAGAAGAGATGGTCCAATCCAGTGTTGGAGATGCCATGGCTTTGGCCATACTCAATCTAGATGTCCAAACGAAAAGAAACCAATTGATTATACCCCACTATGTAGGTACTGTAGTGGAGAGGGCCACTTTGATGAGGATTGCCCAAAACGAAGAGCTGCCGCCGGCAAGGAAAAAGGACCAATAGGGTCCTCGAATTATGTTGACACTCAGATGCATTCCACAACGAGAGCTCAAGAGCAAGTTCCTACGATCGGAGTAGTGTTCAAGACACCGAACCCTCAAGAAGGCTCTAGCTCGTCAATGATCTTTGTGGATGCTTACGAGGCCAAGAAACCACATAAAGAGCCAACTGTGGCAGTAGTCACAAGGACTCAAGAGTATTCAAAGAAGCATCCAGAAGGCAAACACGAAAAAGCTAGCCAGGAGAAGATAACCGAACAGGGAGAGGTAGAGAACCAAGCTGGAGGATTTGATGAGCAGCAGGAGTTTGAGGATGGGGAAGAGATTGAGATCCTTCCACCAGTGACCAAGGAATTTGTGCCGGGCATAGTGCCATTCCCTGAAAGATTAAGGACTCCGAGATGTAGGAAAGAAGGACAAAGTTTAGGGGAAGTGGATATCGTAAAACTGTTGGCTGACACGGAAGTCACGTTAGACATTGGCACATTACTGAAATGTTCACCTGTTTATAGGAAACAATTCTACAACGAATATATTAAGAAGCCGAGGAAAGCTCGAGATAAAAAGAGACAAGATAAAGATGTCCAAGGGATCATTCAAAGTATTACGACGCAAATTGATTCGAATGCTCCAGCTGTGACGGTCGAGATTAAAGGGTATGCAGTCCCTGGTGCTCAGTTAGATAGTGGAGCCGCAGTCAACCTTATGACTGAGTTCATGATGAAAGCTTTGGGCCTCAACCACATGGAAGAAACGCCGATGTCCTTGAGAATGGTGGATCAAACACAAGTGAAGCCTGCGGGTCTTTTGAAGAATGTAAGCACAGTTGTGGGCGGTTTAGAGTTTAAAGTTGATTATCTGATAGTAAGACCAAGGACCTCAGAGGCTACCTTCTCGATCTTACTTGGACGGCCATGGCTGGTGCAAGCCGAATGTGTGCATGACTGGCGCACAGGTTTTATTTCAATAGGGCCAAAGTCTGATCGGATTCAAATACAAGTATCCCCACCCTCGAGCAACAAGAAGAAAACAATAATAGTCGATGAGATGGAAAAGAAAGAAAAGGAGAAAGCAAGGCACGAGATTGCACGAGCTAGGTTTTCCTTGAACACGGACACCTACAAGAATCTACTTCAAGACGGGTTCAACTTGCAGCTCTTTAAGAATCAAGACACGAAGATGGGAGAATATCAAAATCCATTGCTCTATAACGACGATTCCAATCACGAATTGCTGGGATGGTTGACACATACAAGAGAATTTGAGTGCTACATGTTGAGTATAGACGCACGTAAAAACAAAGCTACTCAATTCCTGGAGAAGGGAACTTCAAAAGAAGAGCTGGAACTGGAGTTAGCTCCGACAATGGAAGTGCAACAGTTGAGAGAAAGAGTTAGAATGCTAGAAGCAGAGATTCTAAAGAGAAGTCGAGAATTGGAAAAAGAAGCGAAGAGTAAAACTAAAGTGTCGGAAGCCATTGCAAAAGCTGAACTAAAGAAATTAGGTTCAATCGAAAGAGAACAAAACAATGATTTACTGGCCAACCATGCACGCGTGATCGGAGAGCACGTTCCAATCACAGTGTCATCAAGGAATAAAGAATATTCGCGAGAAACTCAGGTGGAAAAATGGGAAGTCTTTCCAGAGAAGTTCTTGAGCGTGGGGTCAGAGCTACCAGATGGAGTACGAGATTGCATTAAATTGGCACTCAAAAATTTCAGCAAGGCCTTTGCATGGTCATACAGTGATTTGAGAGGAATTGATCCCCGAATCTGCCAACATTATATAGACTTAGAAGAAGGTACACGACCAATATGTCAACGACTTAGGCGGACAAATCCAGTCTACTCGGAATTGATCAAGTTGGAATTGACTAAGTTATTGGAAGCAGGATTCATATATCCTATCGCATCCAGTGAATGGGTATCACCAATTGTAGTTATTCCGAAGAAAAATAAGAAAATCCGTATTTGCATAGCGCACAAAGAAGGATCACTTCTCCTTGCCATTTACTGATCAAATCTTGGACAGAGTGGCTGGCCATAAATTGTACTCATTTTTGGATGGTTTCAGTGGGTACAACCAAATCCAAATCCATGAAGAGGATCAATCAAAAACTACTTTCACCACGGAATGGGGCACATACGCATATCGTGTGATGCCATTTGGATTATGCAATGCGCCGGCCACATTCCAGAGCACAATGATAGCTGCATATCAAGACTACTTGCAGGATTGGATGGAGATATTTCTCGATGACTTTGCGATCAGAGGCGACGATGAAAACATGATGGAGAGGATCGAAGCAATTTTAAGAAGAAGCATTGAAAAAGGCATCGCATTAAACCCTGAAAAGTGCACATTTGGAGTGCGAAGAGGATTGCTTTTGGGACATGTTATTTCCGAAAAAGGGATCGCGGTTGACGAGGATAAAGTGAAAAAAATTGGACAACTTCCACCTCCGCAAAACTTGCGACAACTCAGAGGATTCTTGGGGCATGCTAATTATTATCGACGATTTATATTAAATTTTGCATCCATAGCGGCACCACTGACGAATCTTTTGAGGAAGGACCAACAATACCAATGGACTGAAGAGTGTCAAGTCGCATTCGACTTGATCAAAGAGAGATTGATAAATGCACCGATTTTGGTAGCACCCGACTGGACGAAAGAATTCCATGTGCATACCGACGCTTCTCATACTGCGGTTGGAGCAGTACTATGCCAAGCCGATGAAAAGAGGTTGGACCACCCTATTTATTACGCAAGTCGCAACTTGAATAGCACCGAGAGAAACTACACGACTACAGAAAAGGAATGTCTCTCGATGATCTTTGCGGTGAACAAGTATCGGCATTACTTGATGGGAAAACATTTCACGTTTTATGTGGATCATGAAGCCCTAAAGTACATCATTAATAAACCCGAGCTATCAGGGCGATTGATGAGGTGGATGCTACTCCTCCAAGAATTTCAGTTCACAGTGGTAACCAAACCAGGCAAAGCACATATATTGGCCGACCATTTATCTTGAATTGTTAATGAGGAGCCAATCTCTGGTGTGCCCGATGATGCTCCTGATGGGCATCTATTCCAGGTTGATGCTAAAGTACCTTGGTATGCCGACTTGGTGAACTTCTTATGCACCACTAAATATCCGCCAGGAGCAAGCAAGAGAGAGAAGCAAAAACTGTTAGCATTGGCGAAGCACCATAGCATCATTGGGGGGCAACTCTATCGATATTTTGTTCATGAGAGCATTTATCAGAGGTGTCTCGAGGAAGAAGAAGCAAACCTAGTGTTGAGGGCTTTACATGATGAACCCTGAGGTGGGCATCTTGCTGGTGAACTGACGGCAAGAAAGATTTTATTGGCTGGGTATTGGTGGCCAACGCTGTTCAAAGACTCGCACACATACTGTAAGAAATGTGACAGATGCCAACGAATGGGCAAACCCACATTAGCACATGCTGCTCCTCTCACGCCGGTGCTCTCTCTTAAGCCCTTTGAGAAGTGGGGAATTGATTTTGTGGGGCCTATTGATCCTCCCTCACGACGAAGATCCAATAGGTATATCTTGGTCTGTACTGACTATGTTACCAAGTGGGTGGAAGCCAAAGCTCTGAAGACTGACCGAGCTGTTGATGTAGCTAAATTTTTGTACGAACAAATTATCACCCGATTCGGATGCCCGTTGGAAATAGTAAGCGATAGAGGAATCCATTTTGTCAACGAACTGATCGAAGAATTAATGGAATTATATAAGATCAAACATAGAAAAAGCACTCCATATTACCCGAGGGCAAATGGAAAAGTGGAGGTCACCAACAAGGTGCTGGAACAGATTCTGACAAAGACAGTAGCTGTGCATAGGCGAGACTGGGATGAGAGACTTTTGGAAGCTTTGTGGGCATATCGAACATCCTACCGAGTGACGACAAAGAGCACTCCGTTCTCCCTAGTATATGGCGAGGAAGCCATCTTTCCCATTGAAAAAGAAGTGCCGACATTAAGAGTGGCCATCGAAGCCAGGTTGGGCGAGGAAGAGTCATTGAAGGAAAGGTACATACAACTGGTCAAGCTGGAAGAAAAGAGACTCATCGCACAACAAAGTTTGGAAGCTATTCAGAAGAGACGTAAGGAGAGGCATGATAAGAATCTCAAGACCTATGTGATTCAAGAAGGGGATTTGGTGCTAGTTTATGATAGTAAATATTATAAATTCCCGAGGAAGTTACAGACAAGATGGGCAGGACCGTTTAAGGTGGTGGAACTCAACTCTAATGGTTCCATGCAAATTCAAGATTTAGGAGAAGAATATGCTCCCGTGAAGGTTAACGCGCTTCGAGTTAAACCATATTTCAAGTGATATTAGGACGGGAGAAGCCAGACGAGATCCAAACGGAATGATGAAGTAGACTCCTTGTACATACATGTATAGTTATATATATATATATGCGCATATGTAAGCTATGATTTGTGTGTCATAAATATTCTTCCTTGCTAGCTCAAGAATTTTGGACTTCTAATTATTTTTCTTGTGTTGCGCAGAGACTGTTAGGAGCTAAGTAACAAAATGGCAGATCAAATAACGCAACTCTACTTGTACGAGCTAAGGATATATTTCTCGGACCAAACATTCGCCCGCATGGACATAGATGTCGACGACTTTGAGACGGAATATGATGTAGAGGAAGCGCATTGGCTGGTATGCTTTATAAACCAGGTTTTGGGTGTTGCATTTTACATTGAGTGTTTTGAGGAATACCTGACTCGACATGTAGGATGGGCGGGAGATCGATATTACTATTTCGATCCTTCGAGGGAAATGCCTAACGAGGAAAACGATATCACGTGGGCTTGGGCAGATGTGCTAACGATAGGAAGTGATGACGGAGCTCCTGAAGTTGAGCCTGACTCGCCCTAGGGAAGTTGTCGGGATACGAGTACGATGTGAGACTACATGAGACATCCCAGAGACTCACATTCTCGGACACCTAAGGATAGGTGCAGGAGCGACTAAGGCATAGCTGGTTGTAGTTACCTAGTGAAAAGTCAACTCGATGAATACATATGTAGTGTTTGTAATTGAAAGAATGGAGTGAAGAGGTGGTTGATCTGTCAAAGGCTAGTGTGTATATGTTTGCATGCATGTGTGGGAAAAGTGGGAAAGTCCCTTTCTTCCTCTCCCTAATTCTCAGGACTTGGGTGAACTAATTAACTATGAAAACAAAAACGAAGAGAAAGAAAAGAAAGAAAAAATATTGTGTTGTTGTGATCATACCAATGCGCTATGGTGGGCTAGTAGGTGGGTGGATTTATCCTAGCCGGGTGGTTAGGACCACGAGCCGCAGCTAGTTTCGCCATAGGCTTGGGAGGTATATGTTTGTGTCTTAGCTACGCGCCATAACGGGTTGGTAGGTAGGTGGAGCCATCGTGGCTGGGTAGTCACGACCATGAGCCGTATCCAGCTTCATTATGGGCTAGCTGATATATGTTATGTGTTATCATTGTGTGTTTGTGTGTTGTGCGCTGCATTGCATTGGTAGATGGGTGGAATCAACCTGATCGGGTGGTTAGGTCCACGAATCGCATCCAGTGTCAATGTAGGCCAACGTGTGAAAATAAATAAAATTTTTTTCATATGGAGTTATTCCCCACTCCTGAGGGGGAGAGAGAGAGAGGAGAGGGCGATGATCGCTTGGAAGGGAACGTTATTTGCTTGTGTGATTGGTATGTGATGGCTTGCGACAGATCAGCTCACTTTGAATCAACATTCTTGAAGGCACAGATATTCTATATGTACTTATGGATGAGGCTTTAGCGAGGTAATGCAACGGTCTTGCTTTATAACTTGTGTGCTCTATCTGAGGGTTTTTCTGGTATGTGGGACACTCTAAGGTTCTGATGTATGTCTTCACTTGCACTCGAGTTTCAATGACTTTTGTAGGACGACGATGGGGATTCTTCGGAAATGTCTGGTCATGGACTATGTGTACATAGCGGATAGTAGGTGCAATAATGGGGTATGCATTTTGGGTATGTTGCATCTCCGATTGAATTCATTTCAGTTGTTGTTGTTTATTTCGGTATTTCCGTTTCTGTTTTTCGCAATGACAGTGCATGTGTAATTCATGGAAAGGTGTGCATGTGTTATTTTGATTGAGATCATTTTTCATAATGGAATGTATGAGCAAATTGATGCATGGCTGAAATGGAATTGCATATATGTGCATGTTTTTGGATCATTTTGGAAGTGACTGATTTGTATGTATTCATGAATGATTTTTTTAGCACTAATAGCTTCAATGAGTGCAAGTCCACTTGGAATAATGGCTCAATGGAAAGGTATGCAAGCCTGTTGTACACTGATATTTTCATGGCTGTTTTGATTAGATTGCAGCGAGAGTGGCCTGTCGAGGACGACTTCGCAAATAAGAAGAGGGGAGTATGTTAGCTCACAAAATGGTTGGTTTTGATGCACTAATGTGGTTCTATTTGGCAGAAAAATACGCTTGATTTCAGGTATTTGAAGTGTGGAATTGACGATTGATGAGAAGTATTTGGAGTGTGTAGAGCCCCTCCTACGGACATGAGGCCTGGGGGATATTTGGTGTGGTCTGCTACACCGGTGTATTGGACAGAGGATGAGGACGTAGAAATCTGGAAAGAAATGGAGAAATTGACCCGTTCGATCTGTTGGAAGCTTGTGGCAAAGTTTGTTGATGAGTCCATAGGCATTGATGGACCACAGCTAATTTTCGTGCAATTTCAAGAGGGGAAGTTTTTTTTTAAAACACTCTATCTCTCCCCACTTCATCTTATCAAAAAGGAGAGGTGGCGACCATTTTTGGGGGGGGAGAGCTCTCTCTCTCTGTTTTTTTTCTGTGTGCTGGAACGAGGGCATTCATAGGTGCAGAGAGACGCACTTGAATTTTTTTGCTGAGGACTGTGGAGAAGAAGGAGATTCTGGAGCGGGCAGGACGAGAGGATGGCCCCCGATCGTTTTGGGTTGAAGGCACTAAGTGTGAATGGGAGCAGCGCCGATGAAAAGCTAGGAAAGCCTGGTCCTTTCTAGAGTGGTTGCGGACTCTGTTGTGCCGGCATGGTGCCAAAACGATATGTTATCGTGGAGCGAAGCTAGGAAGGTAATATGTTTGAGTCATTGCAACAATATTCATCTTAATGTTATGTGTGGAGAGATGGCTTTAGCACGATGCGCCGCCGACCCGACTGTCATACGCAACACACCCTCTTGGTGCCAAGCTTCTCCAAGAGGCATGCTCGCATACAAACGTAGACAAATACGAGGCTCCATTCTGCAGGCATGTTTATTTTGAGCGCCTTTTATGGATGCTGTGATGGCTTCTGCTCAATGATAGTTGGTATGTTTGTGCCAATTGCAAGTAACGTTGCTAATTTACTATGAGCCCTCTTGCACAATCTGCGAGGTAGTTTCTCCACGCTGGAATGGTTCGCATTTTGATTTGCAACAGTTATGATTCGTCGCCTGCAGCATTATATGTCTCCTTTCATCTCCTGATCTTGTTCTCTTCATCAAGTGCCTGCTACAATCCACATTCATCTTGTGTCAACTGATTTGGTAAACTCTATGTTGCATACAGTTTTGGTATCGTGCACCAGTAAAATTGCTGCTCCCATATAATTATCGCTTCACTATATTCTCCATTGTTCATTTTAGATGGTGAGTCATAGTATTGAATATCCATGGCAAAATCGATTAACAACATGATAATAATGGTCAACGCACATTCTAAGTGATGGGATATGTGGTCAACAGAATGGTTCTTATTTGGTTCCTTATATGCTTCCGTTCTGTATGGGCAAGAGTTTTCACTATGAGCAGACATAAAAATATACGGGCTTCAACACATCTGTTTTAGCGTCTCTGTTCACAGAAATTCTGATTCGCCTACACTCATTGATATGAAATTGTATCTTACTATTGTGATGATGCTTTTACAAGAACAGATTTAATTGACATTACTTGGTTATTTCGAGCATTTCAAATGATCCGCTATAACAAGTGAAGACAAGATCGATTGTAGCTATCTTTGTTTTTGAGCAAGGTGCTTCTGTTTGGGCAAGGTGCTTCAGGTCGATGGATTTCAACTCGCCTGCTCCTTCCATTTCTTTAGTTGGCTCCACTCCTCCCGTGATGGCATTAGTGGAGTGATCGCGTTGTATTCTGGTGCGAGAATGGAAGTCGACCTGGCTGCTTGTTGAGATCGATATGAGGGCATTATATAAGTTGGCGATCAACAACAACAACAATAATGAGGTTCCTAGTTGACCAGCAACATTGAGGCTCTTTGGATACATATGTGCTGCAAATGTGTGCTACACTAAGCATGATTTTAAGGTGATCATCCAGCTTGTTGAGGTAAGAAGGCAAAGAAGGTTAGTGCTGCTAGAACCTAAGCGTCGAATCAGCTTGTAATAGAACAGTAAGTCACTTGTGAAATTTTTCTCTTTAGTGAGGCTTTAGGCAGTAAGAAGGTAGAAAGGCTGGTACCTTGCCCAATTTGCAAGCAGTTGTTCCACAAAAAAAAAATTGGTTAAAATGATGGGCTGAGGATAGAGTTTTGTTCAATCGGTAATCTTGAGGGTGTGTGAGTACACGTATGTATGCGAAAGAAAGCGAGAGACAAGAAGTGAATGTGGGTGTGGTTTGAGTGACCAAGCAACTAAGAGTGTGAGAGTAAGTGAGTGAGTTCGTGTACTCGACTGGGTGGATAGTTGAGCAAGAGCGTGAGGCTAAAAATAAGAGTAAGATTGAAAGTGAAGTGTAATGTGTTTGATTGGTCAAGGTAAGAGCGAGAGTGAGAGGAACGACAGGACCTAGGAAATAAATGACACGGGGATGAGTGAGTAGGGAGATACTTGGGGTACGTTAAGCACTATTTAGTGACACGGAGTGGGGAGGGTGGACAAGGTTCGAGTGATCTTGATCAAGCATAAGTATATTTGGGCATCCCTTTCTCTTGGCCTTAGGAGCCTATTGTTTTGGTGATTACATTGGGGATCCCAAAGAGGATATATTAGAGGGCAACGGAAGACTTAGAGCAAACAAAAGTGAGATAGTACACGAACATTGAGGGGAACACAAGTGTGTGTAAGATCTTTTCCCTTGGGGTTTAAAGGCTATCATTTCTGGTGCGGTTGCCGGGAAGCATATGCACTAGTACATATACAAAAGAAGTGGCAATCGAGAGCATTTTGGACTCCAAGTAATCCAACTGGACAGATTCCGAGGGGTTTTGAACAAAATAAAGTCTCGTATAATCATTTTTTCCTGGGCGTTAGAACTAAACAATGCAGGACGTATTTTCAAGTGAATTTCAGTTTTCAGAAGGCCAGATCTTCTCTCATGAATATGAAAGGCCTAGCTACCCTACCACACCGCGAGATCAACCACAAGGACAAATAGTGTCTAGCTCTGAAGAAGAAAGAACAGAGACAGATGAAGACGACGGCGATGACGAAGCCAGCCAGGGAACTCATGAATCCCAAGAACATGTGCAAACAAACGAACAAGGACAACAAACGGACACCCAAGGTGACACGAGCACACACGAAGAAGAAACCTTCGAAGCAGCAGCTTATACACTGGCCATCAAAAAGTTATACCGTACTATGGAAAAGGTTTGGGCGCGCAAGAAGTTGACTGACAAAGAGAGCCAAACCCTCATAGAACAAGAGCTTGTCTCGGGAAGGTTCGAAGAAGTATACATCAGAGGTTTCAGAGAGCTTGTCAAATCAGTTGGACCCACTGAAGCCTTAAGATATTTGCAGAGAAAACTGCTACCGTAGTATGACCCCCACAGAATCTGCTTACTAACCAAACCTGGTGAATACATTCGGGTACCCACCGGCGATCAGTCTTCAGAATAGGCCAGGGAAGCACGTCTTGTCCCTGAAAGCTCTTTGGCAGAAGAAGCAATCCTCGTCGACTCCCCACCCCGTACTACCGCTGTACATACCACCACAGTCGTCGAAGTATCGACCACCCCAACCGCTCCCCCATCACCTCCCATCCATCCAGTCTCCCCCATACACCCCCCTTCTCCCAGAACAACATCATCTTTCTCCGGTGGAGTAGCAGAAGTCATCCTTACTCCCACTCAGCCCACAATTCCCGCACCCACTCAACCTAGTCTACCTCCTAACCCATCCACCTTTCTATCCAACCCATTTCTCCATCCATCTTTTCCATCCTTCCCCACACCTCCAAGACCCATTTTCCCATTCGCACCTCCATTAACCTTCTCCCCAGTCTCACCTCCCCGGCCCATCATAACTCCTATTTCCCCTTTCCACCAGGCCGTCCAAGACAACCCCTCTGTAAATTACTCCTCAACCTTTGTAAATCCTGTATTTACACCCACACACTTACCCACTATCACACCACTATTCATAGTCACCGCACTCGACACCACATCTAGCGATATGGATATATCACCCCCCACTGCACCTCCACTCACTTCATTTGTGGCACCACAATATTTAAGCACACCACAATTTTCCACAATCACCACAGCATCCACTTTCCCACCCCCATTCCCCGTTCCCTTTGCATCTACACCTACTGCATCTTCACTTAGCACAAACCATTAATATTATCACCCACCATAGACACAGCACTTCGAGAGATGTTCACGTGTATGACGCAAGTAAGAGATGAGTTCACATCTCTTGGAAATAATTATCAGCAGCTGCAGAGGACAACCAACAATTTGCAGTTGCGGCTTAATTCATTGTCGATTGAGAATGCATCATTGAATACTCGGTACCAAGAATTATGCGAGGCATACCACAAATTGGAAGTAGAAAGTGAAGAGAAAGCCAAGGAGGCCACTGCTGATCTTGACAATTTGTTAAGGGCCCAGACAGTTCGCAATGCGACGCTTACACGGAACATGGGTTTACTCAGAAGACACCTAGCAGCAGCAAAGGAAGAGAACCAGCGGCTACAAGAGCAGAACAGAGAAAATTTAGAAGCTGCTCTCGATCACCCAGACCAACCATTAAGTCCTAGCCGATTCAAAGCAGTACCCTCCGAATCAATGAAAATGTTACTCGATGATCACATCAGATTGCTCGATGAATACGATCGAATGAACGGAGAATATTAGAAGCTGAAAGAAGATCATAAACTACTCCAGCTTAGAGCACCTGCAACACAAGGACTACCAGCAACACAAGGATTACCAGCTCCTGCAGACCCTTCTCCTGAGATCTTAGAGGAACTCAATGCCTTACGGGCCCAGGTATCAAATCTTGAATCACGAATCGCAATCTATGAAGCACCCCCAAGACCAGACTCCCCACCGGACCTCCCAGCCGATGAAGAAAATGTAACCATTCCGGTGGAAGAAACCTTTGAAGAGGCCTATGAGCCCCAACCCATCCCAGGCGGACGAGTCACAGTTGAAGGCCAGATGACTTATGAACTTCCAACCCCCGCATGGATGAAGACAATTGAAGAGCTTGGAACCACCCACTCAGCACGAGTAGAGGCGCAGCTACACGCAATGGCAATGATTGAGGAAAGAATTTCACAGTCGCCCTACTTCACTCACTTGGCCCCTTGCAGATACATATCAGGGCATGAGCTACAGTACAAACCATATTTTATGCTAATGGACGAGTATCAGTTGGCCATAGAGAAAGAAACAGGCAAGAAACCATCTCGTGCTACTCAGTTTGAGCCTGATGATTTGCCACTGGATGCGCAGCAAGGCGAGATTTATCAACCAGAGTGGCGTAAAGATCTTTTACAAGAATATCTTGAGATGATGAGTACTTGGGTAAAGGCACCACTACATTTGAAATACAACCCATGTTGGGGACCAGTGCCACATCGCCGCTCTTGGACAGCATTTGCTATTAACGTACAAAACAACAAGTAGTGCGAGGATTGGTTAAATTACCCATATTTCAAGCCACCCTGGTGTCACTCTAGCACAATGGTGAGTACCAACGTGAGGAGATACACCTCATAAATGTCAATCCGTGGAGACGTGAGGACCGGTATGAAGACCGCGAGCAAGTGATGGCACAAGTGCGTGAGTGAAAGCACGCAAGCATGCACACACATACACACACACGCGCACAAGGTAAGAGCAAAGAGTGGAACAATGGAAAGCTTCGATTACCAAAGAGCTCTCTTACAAAACTGAAATCTACAACAAGCTACCCTAAAAATGAGCTCTCCAGCCCTTTTTATAGTTTTTGAGTGGTTTTGGCCCTGTCCAGACCTAGTGTCCGGCCTAGTTAAAAATTAGGTTCTAGGGCTTATTTGGGGGCTCAAACGGAATCTAAAAATTATGAAAATTGGTAGTATGATACATCTAATACTCCTCAAGCTCAAGGACTCCTTGGCTTGAACAAAATGGAGCTGTAAAAATAGAAATTGGTATTTACAATGATATTTAGTGATAAAAATCACTATTTTTATAGGGATTTCTTCTGAAAATTTGACATGTGAATCTTGGAGCTCCCTACTTGCTCCTTCTTCTCGTGTGTTCACTTCCTTGATGTGCTTCCATGCTTTGTCCTTGATCTTGAGCTGCAACACTTACCCCCCTCTTGAGTCTGTCGTCCCTGACAGACCCTTGTTGTATTGGTTGTTCCATGTAGTACTTTGAGAGGTAGGGCCCTTCATGTATCAACAGGATCGGTCCATCTTTCCAATGTAGCTTGGTCATTTGTCTGGCTCTTCACTGTGTCATGCTGCCTTTGTATGGACTTCTTCTTTGTATTCCAGCTTGATGGTGTCTTTGTGAGCTTTCAAAAATTGTGAGCTACTCAAAAGAGGTTACCAATGTGGATTATGAGTAACCCCCATGGTGGATTGCTTCTGCGCTTGTTGTTGTCACCGTGATGTCCGTTGGTTCTTCCAAAGATGGTGTTCTGAGTTTTCATGCCCAGTACTTGTAACCCAGAATGGATGATGGATAAATATATTAGTGCATGGGTTGAAAACATTAGGTGCCTTGTGCACGGCCTTGTAATGTGGCCCTATGTATGCGTACTTGGGAAATGCATGGGGAGAAGTATGGTGCAAGAAATTGGGTCTTGAGCAAAGTGCTCAAGGGTATGCCGACGAAGAGGTTTCCTAAGCTATCATGGTTATAGTGTTGTTGAAGCATGCCTATCTTACCATGTTGAAAGGTCCGTCGATCTTTATCTCTTCGTGTTGTACTCCATCATTGTGTTTGACCACTGGCTTGTCGTTTGAGCTTCGTCAAGCGCACGGTCATGTCTCCTCTCTTTGTCTTTCTCGTTTTTTTTTTTTTTTTTTTTTTTTTTAAATAAATTTTGGAACAATGGCATAAAACAAGAAGAAGGGCGTTAGTATCAATAAAATATTATAGATGTGTCACATGTGCTTGGGATTCGCAATTGTGTCTATGCATGGCCGTGTAATTTGGCCCTAGATTAATGCATACTTTGGAAATGCATGACCGGAATGGTGCAAAAGGCAAGGTTATGCCATAGGCACATGGTTGTTGTTGGTCGAGGCTTTTTGATATTAATTCTAGACTTGATGCAATCTTTGTTTGGAGATGTCGATTGAATCTTGCAATGATGTAATCCTTCTTATGGGGATCCATTTGAGAATGGTGCATGGCTTTGTGGAGATCACTTATGGCCCCTTCATCGTGGAATGGTTTCTAAACGTTTGCATCCAGCATGGTTGGCTCTTTGATTTTATGGAAGCTACTAATACTTTTGGCTTCCATACCCATACCCTTTTCGGTTGCCTTTTTATGATTGTCGAAGAGGTGGGTTGATGTGCTTTGGTTCTTTGTGCCTGGTGTTGAGCCTTGCTTCTCCTTGGCGTCTTTGTGGAAGCTTTGCTTGGGAGGGAGATTTGAGGTTCTTGATATAGCTTGACTCGACAACCACTGATATAGTTTGGTAAGACATCGCCTTCTAGTGTGGCCAATTGAACTGCACCACTAGTGGAAATTCTATTAATGATCATGGGTCCATATCCTCTTTTTTCCAATTTACGGGCATGTTGTTTTAATGTATAAACCAACACTAGGTCTCCCTCTTTCAAGCCTTTATCTTTGATGTGTGCATCGAAGTATGCCTTTTGCCGTTTCTTTGCAGCATAGATGCCTGCCGCTGCTCGTAGCCTTGTCTCACCTAAGCGTTCTAGATCAAAGATCCTCGAGGATAACTCGTGTCCATTCCAGTCATGCTCTTGTGCTACTTTTAAAGTTGGGATTAGGAAATCCAATGGTAGCACAGCATTCTGTCCGAAGACCATCTGAAATGGGGTGGCATTGAGTACCGTTTTATAGGCAACTCGGTAGGCCCAAACAGCATGATGCAGTTGTTTGTCCCAATCAGAGCGTTTGTTATTTACGAGTTTTGTCAATACGTTACATAGGATCTTATTCGTGCTCTCAGCTTGTCCGTTAGCTTGTGGATGATAGGGGGCAGACTTCTTATGTATCACCAAGAATTCTTGGAGAAGATTTTCAATGACTTCATTCAAGAAGTGTGTGCCTCTATCACTTACTAACTCGATGGGTAATCCGTATCTCGTGAACACGTTCTCAAATAAGAACTTTGCTGTTGTTTGAGCATCATTCTTTGTTGTGGCTTTGACTTCTACCCACTTTGTGAGGTAATCTGTGGCTACAATAATATATTCGGCATGGGAGTTTCTAGCTGGGGGATTAATAGGACCTACAAAGTCTATACCCCATTTTGAAAATGCACGCCCTCCCATCATTGGCCTCAAAGGCATCTCATCCTTTCGAATCGGGTACTGGGCACGTTGACATGTGTCACATTTCTTCACATAGGTATGTGCATCCATATGAAGAGTGGGCCACCAAAGTCCTGAGAATAGAATAGATTTGATTACTCTGTCAGGCCCAAAGTGTCCACCTGCCACACTGCTATGTGCAGTTTCTAAGACTCTCAAATAATCTGATTCATGAACGCACAATCTTAAGTAACCATCTTTGCCTCTTCGGTATAGGTTATCTCCTACTAAGGCATAGTCTTTAGCCTCTTGCTCCATGCTCCGTTTTCTTGCTAGACTAGCCTCCTTTGGTAAGGTTCCTGATCTCATGAATTCTACCAATGGAGCACTCCAGTCTGGAATTAATGACACGTGATAAAGGGCAGCATGCTCCACTGGGGGTCGTTCTTTGCACATTGGACAATTCTTCATCCACTCATGAATTTCTTTATCCATACTAGGCCAATACACCCCTAAGCGTTTTAGATTTTGCAGTGTTCGTTGTTTAGAATAGTGATTCCCTAGAAATCCTTCATGGGCTTGTTGCAACCAACTACTATGCTCATCATCCTCGACACAACAAGCTAGAACACCTTCCGTGTCTTGTTTATACACGCTTCCTGCCAATATTTGATAGCTTTGTGACCGCACAATTTCACCCCTGTCCGTTTTCACCTTCTTATTTGCGGGTCCAAAGGTTAGGACTGGTACCAACTTATTTGCCCATTTAGGAACAACTTCTAGATTGAACAGATAAGCATCGGGCAATTCATCCGACACTCCTTGCGGTGGCTCTCCTGAAGTGATGCGAGAAAGGTGATCAGCTCTGAGGTGGGTCTTACCTTGCCTAACCACCACTTCAAAGTCATATTCCATTAGTAAGAGGAACCATCTTACTAAGCGTCCAGTATTGCAAGGTTTATTGACCAAGTATAATAAGGCTTGATGATCGGTGAAGAACTTAAACTTGTTGGCCAATAAATAGTGTCTAAATTTCTTTACAGCATATACCATGCCTAAGCCTTCTCTTTCGGTTGTGGTGTAGTTTTGTTCAGCAACATTCAATTGCCTGCTAGCATATGCTATAGGCAAATCTACATTCCCTTCACCAGTTGGTTGTGACAGCACACATCCTATTGCATAATTGGATGCATCCACATGTACGTGGAATGGCTTATTCCAATCAGGAGTCGTCGGTATTGGTGCTGTGCACAAGCGTCTCTTCAACTCATTGAAGGACTTCTCACATTCATCGTTCCACTCAAAATTTGTCAACAAGGCATAAAGAGGTTTAGCTATGATTGCATACATGTGAATGAACCTACGATAATATCCACAATGGCCCATGAAGGCCTGTACCTCTTTAACATTCCTTGGCCTTGGTAGCTCCACTATGGCTTTTACTTTGTCCTCATCTGTTGATATTCCGTTCTTAGAAACAATATGACCTAAGATTTTACCTTGACGTACCGTGAACACACACTTTTCTGGGTTCAGACACACTCGGTATTGTCTACACTTGTTGAAGATCTGTCTAAGCTCAGGGATGTGGTATCTTCGCTCTTGGGAATGAGCACATAAATCATCCACATATACTTCTAAACTCTTTCGCAAGAACTCTTTGAAGACATGACACATGAGTCTTTGGAATGTTGCAGGTGCATTGGTGAGCCCAAATGGCATCACACAAAATGCAAAGATTCCCCATTCTGTGGCAAAGGCCGTTTTGTGTTGATCTTCGGGGGCAATGGCTACTTGGTTGTAACCTGAAAATCCATCAAGAAAGCTATAAACTTCCTTGCCTGCAACACGCTCCAATAAATGATCAGTGATTGGAAGTGGGTAGCTATCTCTAATCGTAGCGGCATTAACTTTTTTAAGGTTAATACACACACGTAACTTTCCATTCTTCTTGGGCACCACTACAACAGGGGACACCCATTCAGTATGCTCAATTTCATAGATGAATCCGGCTTCAATCAATCTGTCGATTTCTTCTTTTATTTTGGCTGCATAGGTGTCATTATATGTGTAGGGCTTCTGTTTGGTGGGCTTGGCATCTGCTATCATGGGGATCGTATGAGAACAAACCTTCGGATCTACTCCCTTCAAGTCTCTATAGTGCCAGGCAAACACATCCCTATATTCCCTTAACAAAGCTACCAACTCTGCTTCCTCTTCGTTACTTAGGTCGTCTCCTATGTATGTACATCTCTCTTCATTTTCTTCGATGGTGACTACAACTTTTTTGGTCTTTTCTTTGTTATCATATGCTTCTCCTGTCGTGGCCTCTCTCTTAGGCATTCATACCAAGATTTTTCGGTCTTCCACTTCATATTTCTTGAAATTTTCTGGTACTTCAAATAATTGCTCCTCCTCTCCTTGTTTAACTACTTTTCTTTTCTTTTTCTTTTGACTACCTTCACTCCCATCCTTTGAATTTACCGTTTTGATGCTTGTGAGAGGTTCTTCTTCTTTTTGCGTAAATACTCCTATGTCTTCAAGATAGTGCTCCTCTGAAGCAAAGCAGCTATCCATCACAATGGACTCTAGATCATCATCGTCCTCTTCTTTTTCTATGAAGTCACTAGGGTCACATTCTTCTAGCAAGGGCTGACACATGAACACTGAAATATCATATCCCTCCTCATCACAATGAGGTGTCCATTGTTCTTCATTGACAGCAATGTCCATGGTGGCTAGGATTTCTGCCCAACCATGAGGCTCAAATTCCTCATCTGGAAATATCATTGGCGTATAGGCTGGGTCTCTAACTGGTCTATCTCCTTGAGAAGTTCCTTTTTCTCTAGCCTTTAAGCGTTTTTCCTCTTCCTTTGCGACCTTGCACATCCACAAATGAGTATCCTCATGCATCCAAGATGTATCAGATGAACTTTTAGAATGCAGAGAGACTGAATCTTCTTGCTCCTTGTGGATAGGATTCCACTGTAGGGGTGGAACATCTCTGAAGGTGTAATCCTTCAAATTTACCTTGGTCGTGACCCCTAAGTGTGCAAGTATAAGGAATTGGTTCCCCAATCCTGTACCACTTGCAGTTGTCGTAGGAAGGGCCTTCCTAGGATCATCTCGTAGACATTATTTTTTTCAAAGTTACATATAGCAAATGTGTGCTCAAACTCTACTCCACAGGTGGTTAGAGTTATCCCTTCGAGCAACCCTAGAGGTCTTTCCACATGGCCGTCAGCCATCTGAAGCTTCATTCTAGTTGGTTTTAATGTGGGCTTGCCCCATCGCTTCCATAGGGAGGTGGTTGCAATAGCAGCACCAGCACCTGAATCTATGATTGCTTTGGTTGTGTAACCTTGGTAGGTGATTGGAAGATAAGTATTACCTTCTTCACCTTCACACATGTCCCCTATTTTATCAAGAGGTATCTCTGGAACTTTCTCTTTAGAGCCTACTTTTGGCATTTTGGAATCAAGTTCGGGAACTTGATCCTTCACATGATTCCATAGCTCGGGTTTTGCTTTGAGCAGCTCCTCTACTGTGAGATGACACTGAACTTTAGTGTTCTTCACGACGTCAGTGTTTCTTGGAATCACCGAGTCTTCATTTCTTACCACTATTGTGGGAGCTCTAATCTGGACAGATTCAGTTTCCCATGGGTCTGTGAACTGTGGCAACTCTTGTAAACAATTAGATTCAAAATCTAACTGTTCATCTTCTTGTTGCACTGTTTCTTCTCCATAAGTAGATGGAATGTCTTGTGGAAACTGATCATGAAGGTCATCAATCTCAAGGATAGGAGGAGGATTATCCTTCTCCTTGGCCCATTTCTCTTCTTGTATTTCCCGCAAGAACGTTTGAGAGTGTTGTTGAATTGAAAGAGGCTTTCTCTCATCTATGGAGTCAGGAACATAGACTTTCTTTGGTGATGAGCTTTCCCTTTCAATAGTTAGTTGAGCCTGTGGAGGTAACGAAACTTGTGGCTTGTTTACCAACTGCTCTAATCTATCTAGTAAGCCCTGGAAGTGCAAACCCGGTGTAATAGCATTCGTCTGATTGAATGATTGATTGGCCTCGAACATAGCTTGAGCTAGTTCCACCATTTTAATGCACATTTTTGTCCGTTCAATCTCTAAATCTGCTCTAGGGTAGCTCTTATCTAGGTTTGCAGGTGTTGGCCCTTCTTGAAGTCGAGCCTGGTATGCTTTGAACATCATGTCCAAGTGTTCTGGGGTTGGATCTGCAAGAACAGACCCCGGTTGTGGTGGTTCATTTACCGTGGTTGGTGAGTGGGATGAGGTGATGTGGATGGAGTTTGGACTTGTGAGGGGCTTTGAGAGGCAATATCTTCTATTTTTGTTTTTGCATCTTTCAGGCTTTCTTCTAGATCGGATAACTTTTTGGTCCACTTACGATTGGCCTTCTCTCTAGTATCCTTCCATGTTCTTGTTCTTCTCTTACTAGGCTCTCCTGATTCACTTGGCTCTGATTGCTCAGCTGGTTTATTTTGCTGTAAGGCTTGTGCCCCAGTAACTGCGTGTATAGGAGCCACATTATCGCTACTGGAACTTGAATCCCTTGCTAGGCCGACAACATTAATGGGTGTAACCTTTGGTACACTAGCGGGATGTCCGGGACAATCTCTCAAAAGCTGTTCTTTGCCACACTCTAGACAGACAACTTGTATCGTGATGTTCTGCCCTTGTGTCGGAGCTAGTGTGTGGGGTGGTTTTTGTCTTGGCATAGATTGAGGTTGGCTATTTCCTTCATGTTCATATGGTCTAGTTGCTTCTCGTGGTTCTGGACATGGGCTATACCTAGGAACTTCTCTTCCTTGTTCTGTAGGAGGGTACCCGTATGGTCTATAGTGGGGTGGTACAAATGGTCGCGGCTGTCTATTCATTAGATAGTTTTCATTGTTGTAGTTGGGGTACTTTGGCTCACTATAAGAGTACATGTTAGGCACTTGAGTTGATTGTCTATCGTACGGGTAAGGTTGTGATAATCCTAATGCTTCTTGGTTGCAGACATGAGATGGATGATCCCCACCGCAAAGTGTGCAACTTCCTAACATTGGCATTCTCAAGGGGGAGTTCTGGTAGTTCCTTTGTCCTTGTACTCCTAATTTCTTGGCCACCAACTCTGTCACTTCCTCCACATAACTCAAACTAGAAGTTTCCTTGCTCCTTGTCTCCTCTGGTTTGATAGGATCCTGTGTGATTTTGAGATCCTCAGCTAAGTTGTCTTCCAAATCTATGCACTCCTGAAGACACTGACTTAGGGTTTGCAGTCGTTTTACGTATACTAAGACTCTCAATGTTCCATTGGTTAGACCTTCTAAAAATAGGGATATCATTTTTTGCTGAGAAGGTCTCTCTGTCACAGGGCATCGGGTTACGTATTGCTTAAACCTTCGTGCTGCATTTTTTACTGTCTCATTGGGAGCTTGTTTGAAACTATGTAGTAAGGACGACGAATTGTGCTTGATCCCGCGCTTCGTGAATTCCCAAATAAGTTCTTGGAAGAATTGTTCAATATGTTCAAAGCAATTTGGATCCAGAGATTGAAACCAAGTTAAGGCTATTCCCGTAAGAGTTAGCCCAAAGGATTCATATTGCATGAAAAAGTCATCCACTTGCTCTGCTCGCAACACGTGCTTGAATTCTGCAATGTGGTCATAGGGTTCTCCTGTGCCATCGTAACGATTCCTCATACATTTGGCCAATTGGATTGGTCTCAGTCTTCTGTCGGGTTCTGAGGATCGAGTTATGATGGGGACACCTTGGGGCGGTTCTGTCCTAAAGGTAGGTCTATTCATATTTCCCATCCTCTGACTAGAGTGGCCGTGGGGGTTGATTCTTGGCATGTTGAATTGTTCGTGTAGTCTATCGGGTATGCTACCTTGGCTCATTCGTCCTATCGTCACATTTTTTGTTCTTTGTTGGGTTTCAAATGGGTTTTGCGAGGTAGTTTCCTGATCTCGAGCTAACTCTCCTCTTTCATTAATCTGATTAGGACTTTCAGTTACTACATATATCTCGCCCATCTTGTCCATGTAGACTCCATCTTCATACTTGACAGCTGGTCTTGGAACTATTTCTAATTCGGTGGTGTTTATCATTCTTGCTACTGTCCTTTGTAGACCATCAAGGTAGATGGGTATTCCTTGCAAGTTAGTGGATATATATTGAAGAGACATTCGATATTCGCCTTCCACTCTAGACATAAAACCTTCCCTAGGTACGGAACTATGCATGTCTTCAGAAACCAAGAGCCTCTCCCAGTTAAGTGACATTTTTGACTCACTTGTCTATGAACTCAGCACGTAGAGTTAACCCCTGAGTTGGGAGTCCCTGACTTGTTTGTGTGGTTGATCTTAGTTTCAAGTGATATGGTACTTTATCTATCTCTTCCTAGGTATCATCTTGAGCTTAGGTCCATAAGTCTTGTCTACAAGTCCACAATTGTCCTTTGAATTGCTCAAAATCTTATGGAACCCCTTGCTTCCTAGTCCAACCTGAGGGTCAACTTAAAAATACCCTATCTAATAATCCTGGTATTAATATTAACATAACCAGTCGATGTTTTTGTTGTACTCCTCACGAGCTTTCCAACAAAACCAAAATCACAGCAAACGGATTTCGTATGAGAAAGTTATGCCAGTTCAGGGTTTTGGGGTTTAAAACAGGAAAACAGGGTCTCTCAGGAAATGCTCCAAATCAGGCGATACACGACATTCATAGGACACTATAATTGATACTTGAGGAACTCGATACACGATACTTGGTATGTATCGCGATACCTGCAGTAGGCGATACACGATCTTCAACAAGTATCGTGAGCAAACTCCACGATACCCGATCTTTGACAAATATCGCGATACCTGCTAAACGATACCGATCGCTAAGTGAAACGATACCGATACCTTTGTCTTACACGATACCACTTTAGACGATACGATACCACCGGGATGACTGAAATCGCGATACCAACATCACGATACGATACCAAGGGTTTGCCACGATACGACACCAAAAATGGTATCACGATACACTTCCTGGTAAGGAAACGATACGATACCACTAGTCTTGGCGATACGATACTATTTCAAGTGTCGCGATACTACCTTGGGGAGTAGGCGATACGATACTAAAACTTCGACGATACGATACCAGAGGACCAGGCCGATACGACCTCAGAATGGTATCGCGATACCCGTGGGAAAGTGGGCGATACGATACTGCTAGGTAAGGTAAGATCGCGATACCAACTTCAGGACACGATACCCGAATGGTATCGCGTTACCAAAATAAGTACCCGACGATACGATACTAGTTTGCAAGCGATACGATACCACTCAGTCAACGATACGATATTGAAATTAGAGGCGATACGATACTAGTATAGCCCACGATATGATACCTGTTTGCAAGCGATACGATACCGCACAATAGATGATACGATATCTTCCAGGCGATACGATACTGCAAGGTCAACGAGACGATACCAAGTGGACCACGATACGATACCACCGGGGCGACCGCGATCGCGATACCAGCACTTAACGATACGATACCAAAATGGTATCGCGATACCTCAAGTGGGGCATGCACGATACGATACCTCAACAAGTGTCGCGATACACGGGAGTTCTGGTATCGCGATACCACCACTCAACCGGACACGATACTTGGAGATTTTGACACCCAAATTCAAAAATTTTTGCAGATTTGTGTACCTTGTGTCCACCTTGTCACTTCTATCAGCCTGTAGATGCAAAGTCACTCTCCAAAGTCACGATACAACGCTCGCGATACCAAGCGTTGTTCCTCTCATGCCGCGATACCACCGCTCAGATTCTAGTGTTTTTGAGAGTTTTTCAGTGTTTTTCTTCAGCGTTTTTGGTTCTCAGCTCCTCCTAAGCTTGTTCCTCACAGCCACGAGTAAAAAACGAGTGAATGTAGTGACGAAAATGGAAAAAATCAGAGAATACGAAGAGGGAAGAAGATGATGATGAAGGTGAAGATGAAGAAGAAGAAAAAACTCAGAAACTAAACTGAAAATGGTGATTTTTTACCTTCCAACGTCGCTACTCTACGTCTTACCGTCACACGCTCGTCCTCCAAGCTCTCTCCCCGGCAACGGCGCCAAATTTGGTGTCACTCTAGCACAATGGTGAGTACCAACGTGAGGAGATACACCTCATAAATGTCAATCCGTGGAGACGTGAGGACCGGTATGAAGACCGCGAGCAAGTGATGGCACAAGTGCGTGAGTGAAAGCACGCAAGCATGCACACACATACACACACACGTGCACAAGGTAAGAGCAAAGAGTGGAACAATGGAAAGCTTCGATTACCAAAGAGCTCTCTTACAAAACTGAAATCTACAACAAGCTACCCTAAAAATGAGCTCTCCAGCCCTTTTTATAGTTTTTGAGTGGTTTTGGCCCTGTCCAGACCTAGTGTCCGGCCTAGTTAAAAATTAGGTTCTAGGGCTTATTTGGGGGCTCAAACGGAATCTAAAAATTATGAAAATTGGTAGTATGATACATCTAATACTCCTCAAGCTCAAGGACTCCTTGGCTTGAACAAAATGGAGCTGTAAAAATAGAAATTGGTATTTACAATGATATTTAGTGATAAAAATCACTATTTTTATAGGGATTTCTTCTGAAAATTTGACATGTGACTCTTGGAGCTCCCTACTTGCTCCTTCTTCTCGTGTGTTCACTTCCTTGATGTGCTTCCATGCTTTGTCCTTGATCTTGAGCTGCAACACACCCATAGAACTACCGACAGTGGGATACATGATGGCCATGATTCGTCACTAGCTCCCTCGCTTGAAACATATGGATGATATAGCAGCACACATGACTGTCAAGATATTTGACATGATGCAGATGGTTTTTAAAGTCTTCAGACGCGTCAAGGCACCTCATGTAAACACCCTGAGATTTGAGCATGGCAATGTAGATCTTGCATATGACATGAGTACAACGCCATCGCTACGGGTGTGTTACGCCTGGCATTGCAGAATCAAATACTTACCGGCGTGCTACAAGCAGACCTTCGAAGAAATGTTCACAACCGGATTCTAGGAATACCATTCAGAAGTGTTCATCAGCAGGCCCACACATTTGCTTCAATTGTTCGCCTGTGAACAGATAGTATATTCCACACATTATCGACTCCCACCACCTGATGAACCGCAACCAATTGATTGGGAGAAACTCGAGGCAGATTTGGCCTGAGGCATTCGGATATCAGAAGACACCCTCGCTCAAGACCTCCTACAGAACTACATCCGACAGACCGCACAACAAGGTTCTGTCGAGGACGACAGAAGCGAGAGGGAGGGGGGTGTTGGCAGTAGCCAGAGGCACAGAAGACACGGAAGCATGTAAAGATAGAGCAAGGAGCCAGCCGAATCAATTTTTCAAAGATTTATGTTTTATAAATATTCTTCAAAACCTCCAACAGTGATTTTCATCACTATTGTAACATATGTAAGATAGAAAAACCCTTTTTTGTAATCCATAGCTCCATTTTGCGCAAGCCGAGGAGTCCTCAAGCTTGAGGAGCTTAGGTAGAATGAGCGTATCAATTTTGGTTATTTTTATACACCATTTACCCTCTCAAATAGCGCATAGGACCTATTTTTTAACTATGCCGGTCACTAGATGTGAAACCGGTCAAAACTAGTCTAGAATCTATAAAAAGAGCTAGAGAGCTCATTTTTGAGGTTACTTAGTGTTGGTTAGTGTGAGCTTAGAGCTATTTTGAGCTTGTAAGAGTGTTCTTGAGTAATAGAGTTGATTTCTCACCTCCCATTGTGTCTTGCTTGTCTCTTCGTAGTGTGTGTGTATGTGTGTGTGCATCTCTATGCTTCTCACCTTCACTCTCACTTCATCTCACATTCACGATCTTCATAGCACTCCTATCTCTTCCACGGATTGACATTAAGGAGGTGGAGCTTCTTAATGTGGTTCTCACCATTGTGCTAGAGCAACATCTGCTCAATTTATGATTCACCTCCATTGGAGTAGGTGCTACCCTGCAATCATTCATCTTAAACTTGATCAACAAGTTTTTCAAATACCTTTCTTGAGTTACATACACTCCATGTTGAGTGTATGATATCTCCATTCCCAAGAAATATGACAAGTCTCCCAAGTCACTGATTTTGAACTCTTTCTCCATTTGCTTCTTTAGGACTTGAATGTCTTTCTCATCTGTACCTCTAAGAATTATATCATCAACATATATGCACATGTAAATAAACCCATCTTCACTTGCTTTGACAAGCAAGCTACTATCTGCTTTAGATACTTGGAATCCAAGTTCTTTTAAGAACTTCACAAGTCTATAATTCCATGCCCTTGTGGCCTGCTTCAAACCATACAAAGATTTCTTGAGCTTGCACAGATGATCTGGATACCTTTCATCTCTAAATCCTTGTGGTTGCTCCATGAAAACATCATCTGAAATATAACCATTTAAAAAAGCATTCTTCACATCTAATTGACATAATTTCCAACCTTTACATGCAGCAATGGCTATAAGTTTTTTGATGGTTGTCATCTTTGCCACAGGACTATAGGTTTCATCATAATCTATACCATATGTCTGAGCAAACCCTTTCACAACAAGTCTAGCTTTATACCTAGACACACTTCCATCTGCAAATCTCTTTGTCTTGTAGACCCATTTACATCCAATGATCTTCTGACTATTTGGTTTAGGAACCAAATCCCATGTATGATTCTCCATCAATGCATCATACTCTTCCTACATAGCTTTCTCCCAATTTTCCTTACCTTTTGCCTCTTCATATGTAGAAGGGTCTTCATCTGCCTTTATCATATAAGCATAATCTTTGGTAGCCAAAAAAGAAGTGTCATAGCTATACCTTGTAGGTTGCCATTTGTGTCTTGATGACCTTCTGAGTTCTCCACTCCTTGAGGTTTCTAGTTCATCACATTTTGGATCAAACCTTGGCACTTCTTCAACTTCAACCTGTATTTCATTGTTCTCCTCTTCATCAAATATCTGAACCTTTGATTTTCCTTTCTTTTGATTCATAATTTCTTCATCACCTGCATGAACATTAAATGTACCTGCATACCAAGTACCTTGCTCATCAAATGTAACATCCTTAGACACAATGAATTGCTTTGTAGATGAACTCCAAAACCTATAACCCATTTGCTTATAATCATATCCAATAAACACATATTTTTCAGCTTTAGGCTCCAATTTATGCCTCAATTGTGATGGCACATATGCATATGCCAAACATCCAAATACTTTGCAATGATCTAAAGTAGGTCTCTTACCCCACCATGCCTCATATGGTGTCATACCCTGCAAAGCTTTACATGATAATCTATTGACCAAATAAGTAGCTGTGTTTACAGCCTCAGCCCACAAGTAATTTGGGCAATTTTTCTCCTTCATCATGGATCTTGCAAACTCAACAAGAGTTCTATTTCTCCTTTCTGCTACACCATTCTGTTGAGGATAGTACCTGCAAGAAATTTCCCTTTTTATACCTACATTCCACAAGTAATCACTGAACTCATTAGAGAAATACTCTCCCCCTCCATCTGACCTTAGTCTCTTCAACTTTTGACCTGTAATTCTCTCTGCATACACATGATAATGTTTGAATGTATTGAATACCTCTGACTTATCTTTGATCACATAGATAGTGATCCATCTGGTAGCATCATCAACATAGATCACAAGGAGAATCGACTGGCCATGCATGAGGGAGGCTCTCTCTCAGCCCCTTCTCTTGGATGAATGAAAGCACTTTCAAGTTTTTCCTATACAGGCTAAAAGTGTCTGCAAATTCCCTTATGTGGGATTATTCGAACCTATCCCTGCTGCTCCACACCAAATTGATTTGGGTGGCTATAAGGAGGTAACAACTAAAACTTAATTTTGAATTCTATTTTTTTTTCTCCATCTTTGAGGAGGAAAATACATCCTGTGGATCAAGGCTTTGGAAAAAACTATGATGCATATATGTAATATGGGCTGTGGATATGGGATATGGATCATGGGTTTGACTTGAAACGCTTCAGGTTCTCAGTTATGGGCTCTTAAAGTCACTATTCCATGAAGATTTACATTCCCATAGTCTACTCGTGACATACCCGGCTTCTCCGCACCATAGCTTGCTCATACAATATCCGATTTCAAAAATCTTTGTCACGTTACGAAGCTATAGTCCTAAGCTTTGCTTAGAGACCATCGTTCTTGGATTTGGACAAGATTTGGTCAAGCAAAATCTCTCTGTAGTGCTTCAGCAGGAACTAGGTGGCCACTTTTGGGCATAGTTTTTCATCATCCGGTGTCCAAATTCACTTTTTTCACTTGGGATAGCTTTATATCTTTGAAGTACAGGTGCTGGGCTATATTTTTTGGATTGGCGAGGACTATCAAATCTCAAAAGTTGTTCAGTTTCACTCAGTTTTCCTGGTTGGGGCTATTGCTACATGGTTTTGGCATTATTCTTGTTGGTTTTTGGTGATTAGAACCTCCCCGGACCAGCCGGGCATTTCCAACTTTTGTTTGGGCCTAGTGAGGATTCAAAATCAGCGACCTAAAGCTTCAAATATCACTTGGATTTTGCTTCTGCAGCTTCATTTTGTATCAGGGAAGTGCTCTTGTGATATATTTTTCTTCTTCTTGCATATTCAAGCTTTACTTCCATTTATTTTCACATACTCTAGTTAGAAGACGGGGGAAGGGAAGTCAAACATGGAATCTAAAGGGAAACAAATAGTTGAACATACTTCTCCATCTAAAGAGCAACTAGAGGATCCTGATTCTAGAATGGAAGAAGTAGAATTGGGGCAAAAAGTAGAGGAAAACCTAGAAAAGAAAGAGCATCAACAAGAAGAATATACATATGAGGAACTTTTAGATGAACTTGTCACTAATGATCAATTGGTGGACTTGAAAGAGCAAACCCTTAAATTAGAGAGAGATCTTAGTGGTATTACATCTCTCATCTAGCAGCTAAAGTCTCAAATGATCTCACTCGAGACTGGTGGATGAGTCTTAAGGAGGCGAACTCTATCCCTACAGATTGGACTCAGTTTGAGACTCTCTTTCTAAAAGAGTTTGTTGGAAGCAGCCAGAGGCATAGAAGACGCGGAAGCATGTAACGACGGAGCAGAGAGCCAGTCAAATCTTTTTTCAAAGAATTATGTTTTCAAATACTTTCCAAAAACCTCCAACAGTGATTTTTATCACTATTGTAACATATGTAACATAGAAAACCCCATTTTGTAATCCATAGCTCCATTTTGTGCAAGCCGAGGAGTCCTCGAGCTTGAGGAGCTTAGGTAGAACAAGCGTATCAATTTTCGTTATTTTTAGACATCGTTTACCCTTTCAAATAGCATCTAGGACCTATTTTTTAACTATGCCGGTCACTAGATGTGAAATTGGTCAAAACTAATCTAGAAACTATAAAAAGAGCTATAGAGCTCATTTTTGGGGTTAGCTTGTTTGAGTAGAGAAGAGCTTAGAGCTATTTTGAACTTGTAAGAGTGTTCTTGAGTAATAGAGTTAATTTCTCACCATCCATTGTGCCTTGCTTGTCTCTTCGTTGTGTGTGTGTATGTGTGTGTGCATCTCTATGCTTCTCACCTTCACTCTCACTTCATCTCACATTCACGATCTTCATATCACTCCTGTCTCTTCCGCGGATTGACAATTAAGGAGGTGAAGCTTCTTAACGTGGTTCTCACCATTGTGCTAGAGCAACACCAAATTTGGCGCCGTTGTCGGGGATCGAGTCTAGGACGAATGTGTGATGGTAAGAGTATAGCAAGAAGTAGCGTTGCAAGGTAAAAATTTCAGTTTTTGTTGTTGTTTTTACTTAGTTTTTAGTGTTTTTCACCTCCCCCGCACTCCATCTTCATCACCGCATCATCATCTTCATCTCCAAAAAAATCAGAAAATTCACTATATCCACCCATTCTCCTCATTTCCCCTCATTTGTGCATGCGAGAGAGTGAGAGAGAGCTTTTGTGCTTGTGTGTACTTTTGTTTTCTTGAGTTTTCTTGCAGGTACAGAGCTCCAGTGCATTAGGAAAGCTTGGAAAAGGTAAAATTCTCAGTTTCTGTCAGAAATTTCCGACTATGTCAGACCATCGTGATGGTCTGCAAAGTTTGGAATTTGAAGAAGGCGACCACACCAGCCTCTAGGAATCCATACTTGCATTGCAAAAAATCATACTTTGGTGGACCATCGCGACGGTCTCAGACCATCGCGATTGTGTCACACCATCGCGATAGGCTCACGCCATCGCGACGGCTCGGCCGGACCATCGCGACGGTCTCACGCCATCGCGACGGTTCATTTGGACCATCGCGACGGTTCATTTGGACCATCGCGACGGTTCGTGGACCATCGCGACTGTTCGGTTGACCCCACACCATCGCGATTGGCTCACGCCATCGCGCCCTGACCATCGCGACAGTTCACTTTTGGACCATCGCGATTGTTCACGTTGACCGTTGACTGATGCCATCGAGATTGTCTGCCTGATCGAGCCATCGTGATGGTTCACACTCACGCCATCGCGATTGTCCGCCTGATCGAGCCATCGCGACGGTTCACACTCACGCCATCGCGATTGCTCACTTTTGGACCATCGCGACCGTGCACTTCAGACCATCACGATTGTTCACCCTCACGCCATCGCGACGGTCCCAGACCATCGCGATTGTCTCACACCATCGCAAATTTTAGGGTTTCATTTTTTGGCCTATTTTGGGGCTATTTTTGGGAAATTTTTGGGTGATTATATTCATAGGAGACCCCTTAGCTCATATTTGGAGAAAAACCTGTTTGTCAGTTTTTACCCCCCAGGGCCTGAACGGTCATAACTTTTTCATCCGAAGTCCGTTTTTTGAGCTTAATAGCTATTTTGAGGTTGACCTAGTTTGGGACTAGGAAGCCAGGGGGCAAACATTGAAAAGTTGGGCAAAAGGGAAGGGACTTAAAAGGTGTATATACTCAAGTGCTTGATCATCCAACTGTGAATTGGTCTAATATTGGATTTTTCCAGGTCTAGCAAGGACAATCAAGGGCAACCAAGGCAAGGTAGTGAAGGGCATAAAGCTTGGGAAGCGCGGCTTCTTGGGCATCAGAGCAACCAGAAAAGCTGACTCGAGGTTGGAAGATTACTCAACCCCCTCAGTCAATTCTTAGCCTAGGATAAACGATAGTATTGTGGATTAAAGACGATAGGAACGCCTCAAGTTCAAGAGAATTAAATTTATCAAGTTCAAGACTAAAGTAAAGGTGTGTGACATGAAAACCTAAAGGAAGGAACATAAGTCTGACGGAACGGGAACTCAAAGTACCACAGAAAGTCGTTGACGCATACATTAGGACAAGAATCTAAAGAAATCTAAAAAGAATCAAGAAAGTAATAACAAAGAATCATTGACAATCTGAGCGTGTACTGAGTGTGCAAGGAAGGAAATTAATGAACCTTAGATCGGGCAAACATATAGGTAAGTCAGACCGACGAAGCCTTAGATCATCAGAGGCAAGTGTAAGAACTACTGCATGATCGTGGGCTCAGCAATTGAATAGTAATTACCCCTACAAGAGCTCAGATACTAGCGAATCAGAAATGGCATTTAGCACAGATAGACCAGAAGGAGGGTCAAATGTAGCATACTTAGAAAAACCAGAAGGACCCTATAGAACGCAACTAGAGTTTCTCCGAACCAACCGATTAGGTGCTCGCATCTATGAGGATGGTTTGCGAAGGCAAGTGGTGCAAATGCACAACCCCGATCAACCCATTGGATTGGAACGTCCAGTGGTGAAATTTGAGAGAGACACGTACATAGACAACGAAGGAACAATGTACATCTTAAGTACGCAGCCAAACAATACCAATGAGTTTGGCGTGATTCAGCTAGAGACGGAAACTAAATCTCAAGGAAAAGAACTATTAGAAGAGCCTAGAACACCTAGAGGGAAATCTGTACTGACACGAGTACTAATCCCAAAATGGATCCCTCAGGACAACAGAAGCATAGAGTTGTTTGTAAATAAAGAAACTGATGAAGCCTTTTGGAGATACAAGACCGAACTACTTAGTGAGGTAGGTATCATCACGATATACGAGTTCAAGGACCCGGATACACCTGGAAAGGTTGTATACCTGGATGAGACTTCAGAAAGAGTCTTTGTGGTGCCTGACCACGCTAAAAACACATACACATGGAGAGGTGAATTGGTATTCCCTCCATCTAGAACGAACATGAATACAAGTCAACAAGGGGCAGGAACATCATCAGCCCATGGAAATCAAAGAGAGAAAAATAAAGAAAGACCCGAAGTAAGCTTCACTCATCCCGTAGGGAGAGATAGAACAACCACAGACACTAATAGAGCGGATAGACAAATAGATCATGGAATACCAGGTGGTAGAGATGATTTTCCTCTACCTAGACCACGTGAACATGCAAGAATGTTAAAACCCACTCAATTAGTAAAATCAATGAAGAATTATTTTGATGGGACAGGAGATCCCTATGACCATGTCGCAGAATTCAAGCAAGTACTAAGAGCAGAACAAGTTGAAGACATGTTCACGCAATACAACGCATTTGGACTAACGTTAAAGAATACAGCTTTAACTTGGTTCCAACCTTTGAAACAAAGGCAATTTAGAGACATCCATCACTTTTTAGAGTCATTCATCACTGAATTCTCTAAAAGTGGGATTAGACATTGACACGTCTTCGTTGATTCATAGCTTTAAACAAACCCCTCAAGAAACAGTAAGACTGGCAGGACGTAGGTTTAGACAATATGTTGAACGATGTCCAATGCAAGAGCTACCCTCACAGGCCAAGCAAGTGTCATTGTTTCTAGATGGCTTGTTGAGCTCTAAACTACGCTCCTACGTGTACCTAAAAGAACCCAGAACGCTAGAGCAATGTGTAAGAATTTGTATAGACATTGAGGACAACTTAGGAGACGAGTTGGAACTCTCAAAGGTCTATAAGGACTCAGACTGTTCATCTCTAGCATCCACAAAATTGTCTAGCTCAATAGAAGACCTAGCAGAAAAAGCGGCTCAGAAACTAGGAGTTTCTAGTAAACCTAGGGTGCTAATGAACAAGCGTTGTTACACCTGTGGTGGTGACCATATGGAAAATGTGTGCCCCAATGCACCACAACCTCAAGCCAACCCTAGTGGCCAATACTGCACAATTGAGAGAAGATACACGAATCATACGACTCAGGACTGCCCATACAACAAACAGACCGTGAGACAGAACTACCCGCAAGCATACCCACAACCAGGTAGGTATCAAGGCCAATACAATGCTCAACCTTATTACTATAGGCCTCCTCAGAACTACCCATACCAGGCTCAACAGAGACCTCAACCCGTCTTAGCTCAGCAGCCAGCGAATGTCATCTCAGTCAAATACGCTGCTGCAGAAGAAATACGCTGCTGCAGAAGAGAATCTAAGTAGGGCCTTAGTGCCTTCTTCACCTTTGATCACAGAGAGTGACCCACACTCAAACAGTTTTGACTCTACGCATGTAGATAGTCCACCCGCTTATTACACGGAGTCACCAGAACACGTAGAAACATATCATTATGATAGTCCACCAGTGGAACCTAGTTGGGAGCCAGACTATGCTAATGTGATGTACACAAACCCAAATCCACGGCCCCAATTAAGACAACAGAGACCACAGGGCCCTAGAGGACCATGCTTCAGCTGCCAAGGAGATCACTTCATAAAGGATTGTCCACATCCTTCAATAGCAGGGCAATCACAGTACTATAACATATAAGGCTTTTGTGCCGATTGTGGCAAAGAGCACATAATCAAAGATTGCCCTAAGAACCCTGTTAATGCTTCGAATGTGACACCGATCAACGTGATAGGTATTGTAAATAACGCAGATGGATCCAACCCTACATACGTGCCTATCCAAGCTATCACAAGAGCCCAGGCGCTCTTACAGAACCAACAACTTAATCAAGGGAAAGTAGCTGGAAGTAGTGAAGTTGCAGAATCTAGCAGTAAAAAGACAAAATCTTGGAAAGATTCTAGAGAAAGAATTAAGAGAAAATGGAGCCAAAATCCTAGAATTGACTTCACAGGACTTGAATCAAGAGAATCCAGCTCAAAAATCAGGATCAGTTTTAGCGGAACCCATACCAGAAAATCTAGACATGATGTTTCGTGCATATCAGGCTAGATTAAAAGAGGGACCTCACTTAGCTGAAATGAGCAAAAACTACCCTCGAGCTGATCTAGAAATTGAGAGAACTAAACTTTGCATGAAGATGGTAGAACTAGCACAAGCTTTGTTCGAAGCCTCTAGATATCTTAATTGGAATAACATGGCAAAACCGGAATTACATTTTCAAGGACTAATGGAGAGGCTAGAATATTTGATTGAAAGCAAAGAGAAAAAGGATCAGCATAGGAACCCTATTGTCTCAGAGACACAGGAAAGGAATGCACCATCCCTGTCTCAAGTACCCAATACAGAAAGTCAAGACAATTTGTCTTCCATACATAAATATTCACATGAATTTTTGAGAGAAATCCAAGAAGAGAAATGGAGAAAGGAACAAGGAACCCATCCTCCTATTCAAGAAATAGATGACTTGCAGGAACAATTTCCCCAAGACATTCCCTCTATTTACGATGAGGTAGAGGAGGAACAACTGAGTGAACACACAACTTTTGAATCTAATTCTTTACAAGAATTACCTCAGTTCACAGGACCTTGGGAAGCAAAGTCTATTAGTATGAGAGCACCCACGATAATAGTGAGGAATGAAGAATCAGTAATCCCTAGAAACACGGAAGTCATCAAGAATACTAAAGTACAATGTAATCTCACTTTAGAGGAGTTGTTAAAGGTAAAACCAGAATTGTGGAAACATGTATCAAATCAATTCCCCGAGCTTGCTACTACTCCCTCACAAATAGGATCATAAAATAAGGTACCAGAGATACCTGTAGAAAAGATTGGAGATGTAAGCGAAGGAGAGGAAGGTAACACTTATCTTCTGATAACCCATCAGGGCTACACCACGAAAGCCATCTTAGATTCAGGAGCCGGCGTAGCCATCGCTACCACCGCTTTATGGAAACGTTGGGGTAAGCCAGCATTAAGACCCACCAGGATGAAGCTACAAATGGCTGACGGACACATAGAAAAACCATTAGGCTTACTAGAAGGCATATCTCTCACCACTTGTGGTGTAGAATTTGAGCATACCTTTGCCATTTGTGACTTTGCAAAAAATCATGCATATGAGATGATATTGGGACGACCATTCATGCGTCAGTTGCAAATTGTACAAGATTGGGGAACCAATTCTTTGTACTTGCAACATTTAGGAGTGACTACCAAAGTCAATCTTAAAGACTATTCACATCGAGATGTACCCCCAATACAATGGAATACCATCCATAAGACACCAGTAGAGACGGAATCCGTGCACTCATTAGAATCAGATCCTTCTTGGTTGCATGAGGATACTCATTTATGGATGTGTAAGGTAGCCAAACAAGACGAAGAAAGATTAGAAGCAAGGACCTTAGGTGCAGAACAACATCCACGAACTCTTCAAGACCCAGCTTACACGTCTGTAGTATTCCCTGACGAAGAGTTTGAACCCCATGGTTGGGCAGAAATCCTAGCAACCATGGACGTAGCCATCAATGAAGAACAATGGACACCCCACTGTGACGAGGATGGCTATGACATAACAGTTTTCACAATAGAGCCAATCATGTGCGATGCAATTTTAGAAGAGTGTGAACCTAACACTGATGCATTTGAGGATGCAAGCGATTTTGATTTAGAATCAATTATCATGGACTCTCCATTTGCATCAGAGGAAGAATATTTCTACGAAGTAGAGACTCACCCTCAGAGACACGAGGAAATTACAAATGAGGTGAGGTTAGCCACAGAAGTGACTACTAAGAGTAAAGGAAAGAAAAGAAAGAAGAAAGAAACCATGTTAGAAAAAGAAGAATCTTTGTTTGAAGTACCCGAGAATTTCAAGAAATATGAAATCGAAGATAGAAGAATCATGGTACGAATGCCTAATAGAAAGGCGAATGACGGACAAGTATATGATAACCGAGAGAAAACCAAGAAAATAATAGTTGCCATAGAAGGAGAAGAAGAGAAATGTACATACATAGGGCATGATTTGACGAAGGAAGAAGAAGAAGAATTAGTTGCCCTATTACGCGAATATAGAGATGTTTTTGCTTGGAGTTACAAAGATTTGAAAGGAGTAGATCCAGATATATGTTCTCATAGAATCCCTATGACTCCAGATGCAAAACCGACAAAACAGAAACCGTACACGTACAATGATAACTACGCTGCGAAGATTAAAGAGGAGATAGATCGCTTGATAGAAGCAGGATTCATTTACGAAATTGAGCATACCGAATGGGTATCCCCCATTGTGGTTGTGCCCAAGAAGAATGGAAAATTGCGTGTGTGTATTAACCTTAAAAAAGTTAATGCCACCACGATTAAAGACAGTTATCCTCTTCCTATCACAGAACATCTATTGGAAAGAGTTGCGGGCAAGGAAGTTTACAGCTTTCTTGATGGATTCTCAAGCTATAATCAAGTAGCCATTGCTCAAGAGGACCAACACAAGACGGCATTTGCCACTGAATGGGGCATATTTTCATTTCGGGTAATGCCATTTGGCTTAACAAATGCACCCGCCACTTTCCAGCGACTCATGTGTCATGTTTTTAAGGAATTCCTACACAAGAGTTTGGAAGTATATGTCGATGACATATGTGCTCATTCTAATATCAGGCAAACACATATTCCAGAGTTAAGACAAATATTTGACAAATGTCGAGAATATCAGGTTTGTTTGAACCCAGAAAAATGCGTTTTCATGGTCAGACAAGGCAAAATTCTAGGACACATTGTATCAAAAAATGGAATCTCTACGGATGAGGAAAAAGTAAAAGTAATTGCAGATCTACCTAGGCCGACGAACATCAAAGAGGTACAAGCATTTATGGGTCATTGCGGATATTATAGGAGATTCATACACATGTATGCAATAATAGCCAAGCCTTTGTACTCTCTTTTAACCAATTTCGAATGGACAAATGAATGTGAAAATTCATTCAATGAACTTAAATGACACTTGTGCTCAGCACCTATATTGACAACCCCAGATTGGAGTAAGCCATTCCATGTACATGTGGATGCATCCAATTATGCCATAGGATGCGTGTTAGCACAACCCACGAATGAAGGTAACATAGATCTCCCCATAGCTTACGCGAGCAGACAATTGAACGCAGCAGAAAGAAATTACACCACGACGGAACGAGAAGGATTAGGGATGATCTACGCAGTAAAGAAGTTTAGGCACTACTTGTTGGCCAATAAGTTCAAGTTCTTTACAGATCATCAAGCCCTATTGTACTTAGTCAACAAGCCATGTAACACAGGACGACTAATACGTTGGTTTCTATTACTCATGGAGTATGATTTTGAAGTAGTAGTCAGGAAAGGAAAGACACATCTTAGAGTTGACCACCTTTCGAGATTAACCTCAGGAGAAGCTCCTCAAGGAATAGCGGATGAATTACCAGATGCTTATTTGTTTAATCTTGAGATAGCACCAGAATGGGCTAAGCCTATAGTCCCTATTCTCACATATGGACCCAAGAATCCTAGGATAAAGATCAAAGAGGGAGAGATTACCAAGTCTCAGAGATACCAAATAATGGCAGGAAGCATATATAAACAGGATAATCAAAAGATTCTTGCTTGTTGTGTAGATGAATCAGAACATGCGAATTGGTTGCAATTAGCACACATAGGTGCATTAAAGCAACATCATTCAAAACATCGAACATTACAGACTCTGCATAGATTAGGAGTATATTGGCCTACGATGGAAGCAGATGTCTACAGGTTGTGTAAGGAATGCAATGTTTGTTGTGAAAGACCACCAGTAGAGCATGCTACATTATATCACGTGTCTCTCACACCAGACTGGAGTGAACAATTAGTGACATACTTGAGGACGAAGACATTCCCTCAAGGAATGACTTTAGCACGACAACGCAGTCTAGAGAAGGAAGCTCAAGATTATTCACTTATTGGCGATAACCTATACAAAAGAGGACGAGATGGATATCTAAGACAATGTGTTCATGAGAGCGATTATCTGAGCATACTAGAGACTGCACACCAAGGTGTTGCAGGAGGTCATTTTGGACCCGATAGGATAATCAAAGCCATCCTCTTTGCAGGATTATGGTGGCCCACTCTTCACATGGATGCTCATACCTATGTAAAGAGATGTGATGTGTGCCAAAGAACTCAGTTTCCTACTCGCAGAGATGAAATGCCATTGAAACCCATGATGGGCGGACGTGCATTTTCTAAGTGGGGTATAGACTTTGTAGGACCCATTAACCCCCCTGCAAAAGGTACACATGCTGAATACATTATTGTTGCCACAGATTATCTTACGAAATGGGTAGAGGCAAAAGCCACGAAAAAGAATGATGCACACACAACTGCAAAATTCTTATTTGAGAATGTCTTTACAAGATATGGACTACCTATAGAGTTAGTGAGCGATCGACGCACCATATCATCCTCAGGCCAATGGTCAGGCTGAAAGCACTAATAAGATCCTTTGTAACGTACTGACGAAACTCGTGAACAACAAACGTTCAGATTGGGACAAACAGTTACACCACGCTGTTTGGGCATATCGAGTGGCCTACAAGACCGTACTCAATGCAACTCCCTTTCAGATGGTTTTTGGTCAGAATGCTGTGCTTCCTTTGGACTTCTTGATACCGACCCTTAAGGTTGCACAAGAACATCAGTGGACCGGCCATGAATTATCAGCAAGAATAATGGACTTGGAACGATTAGGAGAAACCAGGCTAAAGGCAGCAGCAGGAATATATGCAGCGAAGAAGCGACAGAAAGCATATTTTGATGCACATGTGAAAGATAAAGGCCTAAAAGAAGGAGATTTAGTTCTAGTATATACGCTAAAGCAACACACACATAAGTTAGAAAAGCGAGGTTATGGACCTATGATCATTAACAGACTCTCAACAAGTGGAGCAGTACAGTTAGCCACCTTAGAAGGAGACGTAATGCCTAATTATATTAGTGGTTGTAGAGTCAAGCTATATCAGGAACCTCTTACTGAGGATATGCTTAGACGACTCACGTTGGCAAAGAAGCATAAGGAGGAAGAAAATAGAATACGAGCGGAAGCTCAGGCAGAAGCAATAGAATGCATTAAACGCATGAAGTTAAGAAGACAAGGACTAGGGAGAGAACATTATAACCATCTGGAAACTACACCCAGATATCCCATGGCCATGTGTCAAGTAAAGTCAACCACTCATCCTAGTATAGTGGACAGGAGACCATTCATTACAGTCAGGCTAGAGCACGACAACCCTTGCCAAGAGCTCAGGGCTTTAATTGACTCAGGTGCTGCGACTAGTGCGATTAGATGGTCCCACTATAAGGATTCAGGAATAGAAATGCGGCCAATTGAGGCATACCTCATAGGGCTAGGAGGCATGGAAACCCCTTGCATGGATGAGGTGGACCTTCCTATCCTCATTAAGGAAGTGACCATGACAGCGAAGCTACTAGTGTGCCATGATGACGACCTGATAGAACCCCTAATCCTTGGCCAAGATTGGCTATACGATCACTCAGTGGACCTAAATCTTAGACAAGGCTCCTTACAGATTGGAACCTTAGAACAGAAGCGAGTGATACCGCTTGACTTCCCTAACGGCATTCCAACTGAGGTTTGTAACCCTAGACCCTATGAAATGCATGCGACAGAAGACCGGGAGATCTTGGGTCAGATCAGTCACGTTACGTCTACACCAACCCACTCGGGCTTGGCTATGGACAGTTGTCAATCAGAAGGACGACAGGAGATCTTCCCTAGGGCTTCCTGCAAACTAGAAGGGGCAGCTACCCAACCGCTAGGGCAGATGGACACAATCAGCGGTCACGTGGGTTGCATCAGCGGCCAAATGAGCACAACACCCTGCGGTGCTCATCCTTCCAAACTTGCTGCGGACTGGCCTAGATTAAAGATAAATAACGAATCACTTCCTAATGGGCAGGTCACGCAAGTGTTGGATCTCCCTTCTTTTCCAAAGCAGAGCGTCCAATGGACCTCTCAAACCCAACCACGAACGAGTCAACCACAACAGAGGAACCCAGACCGACGACACCACCAGACAAGGCAAAGAAAGCAGCAGTATCAACATCACAGAACAAGTGGCACGAAACAAATATGGGTGCCAAAAGGACAGCAACCACAGGCTATTGGCAACACTGCAGACGAGAACAGGACAAAGTTTCAACAGAAGCAGAGTCAGCATCCAAAGTCCCCTCGATCTTCTTCCCCAAGTACAAATACTCGGCAGATTTGGATCGCCAAGAAGTATCTTATCAATCGACCCACACCCATGCAGATTTGGGTACCCAAACAATGTATTATAGCCCAACCCTCAAGCCATGTAATATATATCCCTCAGAAATCTTTCCATCCCTCAATACCACCAAACCCGATACCACTTTTTGTCCCTCAGCAGAAACATACCACCCACTCCAAGACTCTTAGGAAATGGATACCGAAACGTATCCAGACGTCTTCTTGTACCCCCTTATCTAACAATTCTCCCACCCCGTTTAAACTCCACCCTTGTAATAATTCACCCTCAACCAAACCTTGTATAAATTCATACACCAAAACCCCACATCATGCATAATAAAAGCTCATCAAGAAATGTATGCATAATCTGACAATGTAGGGTCTAGAGACCTGCATTAGTTTTGCAAATAATCATTGCATCAATCACTTCATGACACTTGGCTACACGGGTTACACATCGGTTATGGAAAGGGATTGCGGTCTCACCTTAATGGGATCATAATTAATTTCCATACTAATGTGCTAATCTTTTGTTACAGTAGCAGATCTTTTCCATTAGCTCGTCAGTCATCATGCAAACCGAAGAAGGACCATCAGAAGCTGGCCCAAGCACACCAATGGCCAATATTGGAGAATTACTCGCGGAATCTTATCGTACGATGCAACCACCAGAGTTTCAAGGTTTTCCAGGACCCATGCCAATCGACGATCCTCCTAGAGGATATACTGAGAAGATTCATCGTAATTCTCACTGGTTTCAAGGCCTAGCAGGACCATTAGCAGACGCTGATTTCATATTTGAGGCCAATTTGGCATTTGATCTTCACACATGGACCAAGTACTAGTTCTTTTCAAGAGAATTTGAAGGATTGCAGAATACACAAGATTTAACGCACGTTTGGGCACGAGCGGGATTTACAGAATATTTTAGTGACCCTCTGCCTAAACCGGATTTTTACAGATGCTTTTACCTAGTAACCACCTTGACAGCTTCAAAGAACAAGGATCTACCTGGAACATTCATGTTACCATCCTTGGTAAATGACCCTCCATTCAGAAGGTTTTATTTGTCCAAAGATTTAATTCGTGCAGCTCTCAAAATACATGGAACGCATACTCCGACGGAGAGAGAACGGCTAGTCCCAGAGCAGATGAAACGTGGTGATGTTACTAAGTGGGAGGATATTTCAGCTATAACCCCTGAGCTCTCCAAGCCATTGCGGATATGCATGCAGCATTTTGCTTTCCCAGCTTAGGATCGTTTTACCATGCCCCACAAGAGAATCTGGTTTGGTTTATACTTAGCATGTACTGGACCTCAAACGGTTGATCTAGCTAGCTGGATAATTGATCAGCTCTATTTGGCACAACATAGATGGGAACGAAAGAAAGTCATCAATGGATGTTGTGCACTTACAAGGATTATATACATGTGTTTGGCATATGATTTACCCATAGAGCGCGCCATGACTAGTGAGGAACTGAAGGCATTTAAAGGAACCACAAAGAAAGCTAGAAAGGCTAGCAAAGGCAGAGCCGGAAAGCGGATGAGAGGCACTATCCCATGCCTACAAGTCCCAGAATCACCCTCGCCACAACCATCTCCAGAGCAGTCACCGACAGCAACCACTCCCACAGTACAACCTATTCGTATCAGATTATCAAGACCAGTTGTAACGGAGGGCACCACCAGTACTGTTGCACCCCAAGCAGCCACAACCACAGAACCTATCACCACAGCAGCTGAAATTCCCACCACCATTGGTGCGGAAGCGTTCTCTTTTCCAATACCCCATTTAGAAGCAGAACAAACAGCACCACTGGATCCAACTTTTGATTTTGAGATGCCCGATGCATTCTCCAATGAGTTCCAGTTTTCAGAAGGACAATTGTTTTCTCAAGAATTTGAAAGGCCTAGCTACCCTACCACACCCAGGGATCAGCCACAAGGACAGATTGTGTCTAGCTCTGATGATGAAAGAACAGCAACCGATGACGACGAAGGCGATGACGAAGCAAGCCAGGGCTCTATCGAATCCCAAGAGCATGAACAGACAGATGGCCAAGGCCAACAAACAGACACACATGGTGATACAAGTACCCATGAAGATGAAACTTACGAAGCAGCCACTTACACACTAGCTATTAAGAAGCTGTATAGAACTATGGAAAAGGTTTGGGCACGCAAAAAGCTGACTGAGGAAGAGAGTCAAGCGATAATAGAACAAGAACTTGTCACAGGCGGATTCGAAGACGCATACATCAAAGGATTCAGAGAGTTAGTCAAATCAGTAGGCTCCAACGAAGCACTTAGGTACTTGCAAAGAAAGCCACTACCACAGTTTGACCCCCGTAGAGTACGACTACTTTCAAAGCCCGGCGAATACATTCGTGTACCAACAGGAGCACAGTCTTCAGAACAAGCCAGGGAGGCACGCCTCGTCCCCGAAAGTTCGTTGGCAGCAGGAACCATCCTTGTAGCTTCCCCACCCCATGCTACAATTGTACATACCTCAGTAGTCACTGAAGTACCAACCACCCCAACCGCTCCTCCATCACCGCCCATCCCTCCAGCCTCCCCTATTCACCCTCGTTCCCCCAGACCAACATCTTCATTCGCCGGTGGCATAGCAGAAATCGTCTTTACGACCACTCACCCCACAATTCCTGCACCCATTAGACCCAGTCTACCCCCTCACACATCCACCTTTCCATTCAACCCATTCCTCCATCCATCTTTCCCGTCCTTCCCCACACCTCCACGACCCCTTTTCCCATTCCCACCGCCATTAACCTTCTCCCCAGTCTCACCTCCCCGACCCACGGTAACCCCTATTTCCCCTTTCCACCAAGCTGCACCAGCCAGCCCCCCTGTAAATTACTCCTCAACCTTTGTAAATCCCGTATTTACACTAGCACAAGCACCCACGGTCACACCCATATTCACGGTCACTGCACTGGACACGTCCAATGACATGGACATCTCACCACCCACTGCACCATCACTCACTTCACTCACGGCACAAACATATTTAGGCACCTCACAATTTTCCACAATCACCACAGCATCCACCTTCCCACCCCCATTCCCCATTCCCGTTGCATCTACACCCACTGCATCTTCATTTAGCACCCCATTAATACTATCACCCACTGTAGATAATGCATTTCGAAAGATGTTCATGTGTATGACGCAAGTCAGAGATGAGTTCACATCTCTTGGCGATAATTACCAGCAGCTGCAGAGGACAACCAATGACTTACAGTCGCAACTTAATTTATTGTCTATTGAGAATGCCTCACTGAACAGCCGATACCAGGAATTACGAGAGGCCTATCATAAATTAGAACTAGAAAGCGAAGAAAAAACCAAGGAAGCCACTGCTGACCTGGATAACTTATTAAGAGCCTAGACAGTTCGCAATGCAACGCTAACACGAAACATGGGCTTACTCAGAAGACATCTAGCAGCAGCAAAGGAGGAAAACCAGCGCTTACAGGACCAGAATCGAGAAAACTTAGAAGCGGCCCTAGACCATCCAGACCAACCACTCAGTCCTAGTCGGTTCAAAGCCATTCCCTCAGACTCCATGAGGATGCTGCTAGAAGATCATGTAAGATTGCTAGATGAATACGACCGCATGAACGAGGAGTTACAGAAACTCAAAGAAGATCACAAATTACTCCAGTTACGAGAACCGGCACACCAAGACATACCAGCACCTGTGGACCCCTCTCCTGATATCTTAGAGGAACTCAACGCATTACGGGCCCAGGTATCAAACCTTGAATCAAGGATTGAAGTATATGAAGCACCACCAAGGCCAGATTCCCCACCTGAGCTACCAGCTGAGGAAGAAACTGTCACCATCCCGGTGGAGGAAACGTTTGAAGAGGCATACGAACCACAACCCATCCCAGGCGGACGCGTCACGGCCGAAGGCCAGATGACTTACGAACTCCCGACTCCCGCGTGGATGAAGACAATTGAGGAACTTGGAACAACGCACTCAGCTAGAGTAGAGGCACAATTACATGCCATGGCGATGATAGAAGAAAGAATTTTACAATCTCCATTCTTTGCTCATTTGGCCCCGTGACGATACATATCTGGGCACGAGCTATAGTATAAACCGTATTTTATGTTAATGGCCGAATACCAGTTAGCCATTGAGAAAGAAACAGGTAAGAAACCATCGCATGCGACTCAGTTCGAGGAAGACGATTTGCCACTAGATGCGCAGCAAGGAGAGATCTAGCAACCAGAGTGGCGAAAAGATTTACTACAGAAGTATCCAGAAATGATGAGTACATGGGTAAAGGCACCTTTGCACTTAAAGTACAACCCATGTTGGGGACTAGTACCACGACGCCGCTCCTGGACTGCCTTTGCTATTAAGGTACAAAACAATAAGCAGTGCCAGGATTGGTTGAATTACCCCTATTTTAAGCCACCCATCGAGTTACCAACTGTTGGCTACATGATGGCTACAATTCGCCACTGGCTCCCTAGATTAAAGCATATGGACGATATAGCGGCGCATATGACTGTCAAAATCTTTGACATGATGCAAATGATTTTTAAAGTCTTCCGACGCGTCAAGGCACCTCATGTCAACACCTCGGGCTTTGAGCATGGCAATTTCGATCTGGTATATGATATGAGTACAACGCCATCGCTACGGGTGTGTTATGCCTGGCATTGCAGAATAAAATATCTACCGGCGTGCTACAAGCATACATTCGAAGAGATGTTCACAACCGGCTTCTGGGAATACCATTCAGAGGTATTCATAAGAAGGCCTACACATTTATTACACTTATTTGCCTGTGAACGAATGGTCTATTCCACACACTATCAGCTCTCGCCACCGGAAGAACCGCAACCAATCGACTGGGAGAAACTCGAGGCAGATCTGGCCCGAGGCATTCGTATCTCCGAACACACCCTCGCTCAAGACCTCCTACAGAACTATATCCGGTAGACCTCACAACAAGGTTCTGTCAGGGACGACAGAAGCGAAAGGGAGGGGGTGTTGGAAGCAGCCAGAGGTATAGAAGACGCGGAAGCATGTAACGACGGAGCAGGGATCCAGTCAAATCTTTTTTCAAAGAATTATGTTTTCAAATACTTTCCAAAAACCTCCAACAGTGATTTTTATCACTATTGTAACATATGTAACATAGAAAACCCCATTTTGTAATCCATAGCTCCATTTTATGCAAGCCAAGGAGTCCTCGAGCTTGAGGAGCTTAGGTAGAACAAGCGTATCAATTTTTGTTATTTTTAGACACCGTTTACCCTTTCAAATAGCATCTAGGACCTATTTTTTAACTATGCCCATCACTAGATGTGAAACCGGTCAAAACTAATCTAGAAACTATAAAAAGAGCTAGAGAGCTCATTTTTGGGGTTAGCTTGTTTGAGTAGAGAAGAGCTTAGAGCTATTTTGAACTTGTAAGAGTGTTCTTGAGTAATAGAGTTAATATCTCACCATCCATTGTGCCTTGCTTGTCTCTTCGTTGTGTGTGTGTATGTGTGTGTGCATCTCTATGCTTCTCACCTTCACTCTCACTTCATCTCACATTCACGATCTTCATATCACTCCTATCTCTTCCGCGGATTGACAATTAAGGAGGTGAAGCTTCTTAACATGGTTCTCACCATTGTGCTAGAGCAACAGAGTTTCTTCCTGAGAATGAGGAGGAGAGGAATTGGGATGATTGGGATAGGATTACCTAGAGAGGTAGACCTCTTACGGTCTACATATCCCACTATAGAGAGATCATTTTGAAACTTAAGGGCTTAGATGATTTCCAGAAGACTAGAGGCTTTGTTAGAGGCTTAGATAAAGCCATAAAGAGGGAAGTCAGAAGGAATGCACCTAAGATGTTTGAGGAGGCGATCAAGTATGAACAGATTTATGAGGACCATAATCGTCCTCAATATACTCCTATGGAGACAGATCATCCCCTCAAGCCTCTTAGTACAACTAAATTCAAGAAGAAGTTGCCATTTGGGAAAAACAAAGTTTTTATTAAAAAACAAAGTTTTTATTAAAAAACAAAGATCACAAGGGCCTAGGTTATCTACAGATCAGTTTGAGAGGCCCAAAAGAGAGAACCTGTGCTTTAGGTGTTTGTCTCCTAGCCATTCACAGTGGAACTGTCCACTCAAGAAGGGGGAAGAAAAGAAGAGAGCACTAGAGACTAGTACGTCCCCTAAAAAGGGCAAAAAGGCGGTCCACATAGTGCAGGCCCTTCCTATTCACAGCAACTCTAGCTGCAAGGGAGTGGAGGTGATGCAGGAGGATATAGAACACACTTGTTGTTTGACTCAGTCATTGTGGTCACCGTACTTTGGACCACATGACCTAGTTAAACTGCATGGTAGTGTGCATGGGACCAGGGTGCGGGTCATGATAGATGATTCTGCCACTCATAATTTTATAAACTATGCTTTGGTCAAGAAATTAAAGATTCCCCAGCAACCCAATGCACATAAATACATTGTATCTATCATGCAAGGGCAAGATAAGAGGATATGGTATACTATGGTATCCAATTTGGAAGTCAAGATGCAGGACTATACTAATTATGTGGACTTCCAAATTATGAATATGGAGAGGACAGACCTTGTGTTAGGAAGAGAGTGGCTATGGGGGTTGGGAGACACACTTAAATGCAACAATCAAAACAACACTCTTGAATTTGAAAACAAAGGAAGTAAAGTTTGCATTCAGGGAGAGAGAGATGTGCCTAGTGCACCTCTCATTTCATCATTAGAGTTGTATAGTCTTTGTTATTCTCAACATGTATAGAAGATGTTTTTATGGTATAGTCATGATATTGAGCATTGTACAGACAACTCATCTGATGTAAATTTTCATGCTAGGAATGTAAATATGGACAGAACTTTCTACCATTCTTTTTTGCAAGAGTGTGTGGTTAAAAGTTTTAAGGATCTTATGTTTGAGTATAGAGATGTTTTTGCCACTGACTTACCTAGAGGGCTACCACCGGAGAGGGGGGACATTGACCATGCCATTGAGGTTGTTACTAACACTAACCCTATTTGTAAGCCATCTTATAGGCTTAGTGTTTCTTAGCATGAGGAGGTTGAGAAGCAATTGCAGGATTATTTAGATAATGGCTTCATTAAACCTAGTAACTCACCTTGGGCATCACCAATGCTCCTAGTTAAAAAGAAAGATGGCTCTATGAGGCTATGTATAGACTATAGAGCACTTAATAAGGTAACTATCAAAAATAGGTTTCCAATGCCTAGATTGGAAGATCTATTTGATCAGTTACATCAAGCTAGGTATTTTACCAAGCTTGACCTTAGATCAGGATATCATCAAATTAGGATCAGGGCAGAGGATGTGCCTAAGATTGCATTTAGGACTAGATATGGGCACTATGAGTTTTTGGTGATGCCTTTTCGTCTCACCAATGCTCCTGCCACTTTCATGAAGCTCATGAATAGTGTTTTACGGCCTTATCTAGGAAACTTTGTAGTAGACTTCTTGGATGACATTCTGATCTATAGTGCATCAGAAGAGCATCACTTGGAACACTTAAGAAAGGTATTTCAAGTGCTAAGGGAAAATTCACTCTTTGCTAAGGAGTCAAAGTGTGAATTTTTCAAAACAGAGGCTAGATGCCTTGGGCATATAGTCTCCTAAGATGGAATCCAGATGGATCCTGAAAAGTAAGGGCTATTATGGAATGGCCACATCCAAGGAACTTGGAAGAGCTATAGATCTTCCTAGGTTTATCAGGTTTCTATTGAAGATTCATTAAGAATTATGTCAAAATTGTTGTCCCGATGATGGAACAGCTTAAAGGGAAAGGGAAAGCCTTTCATTGGGGAGACGAACGAAGCAAAGTATGGAAAAGTTGAAAGTAGCAATTGCTACAGCTCCACTTTTACATATAGCAGATCCCAACAAACCATTTGTGGTTGATATTGACGCGAGTGATTTTGCTATAGGACCGGTTCTAGTTCAGGATGGTCGACCAGTAGCTTTTGAAAGTAAGAAACTAGAACTAACTCAGAACAATTACTTCGTCTATGAGAAGGAGTTGTATGCAATTGTCCATGCTTTGAAGAAGTGGCGTCATTATTTATATGGTGCCAAAGTTACGATAGTGTTTGATCAAGAGAGCATTAAGTGGCTCTCTAATCAAGAAGACCTTAAAGGTAGGAAGGCCTGATGGGCAAAGACGCTTCAGGAGTTTGATTATGAGCTTAGGTATAGGAAGGGAAAGTTTAATGTATGATGGAGAGTGCTAATCTCCAAAAGAACAAGCTACTCTTGTAGTTAGAGCACCTCTATAACAAAATTAACTCAAACCTTCACTAATTTTAGAGGATCAATGATCAATCATAAAGATTTTGAAAAATCTGTGAAGGAGATGACTACACAGAAAGTCTGTTGCACATATCTCTCTCATTAACTTATCAATTGTGTAAAGTTTTTTATAAAACTTCACGCAAGGTGTCGCCTACAATTTGTGCACCTTCTCCAAGTTGAATCACTCCAAAAGATTCAGTATATCTTGAGAAATGATCTCAACAAGTTACCTATGTCTAAAACTGCTCTTCTGAGAAGTCGATTTAGACACCTATAACTTTTAACACTTGGTTCTCTCAATGTGGAACTCGTTTATGAAAATGTTTTTAGCCATAGATAGCTTACCTTCCAACTTAAAGATTGAGTGCTTGCTTGTTCAAAACTTTACAATGTGGAAGGAGAACTGACCAAAACATTAACATCGAATTTTGTGCCTGTTTCAAGAACCAGTGAACACTTCTTCACATACGAATGTTCCTACTCATAATTCTCACAGCTTGTTTACAATTAGGCTCTCAAACTTTAACCATAGACTCATTAACTATGGACTTAGACATCTACAAAAGGATTCTTGAAATGATCAAGCACAGAAGGAGAATGCACAGAAACATCGGGCGCAATTTTCTTTCATTCCGGAAGGAATTTACGACTGAGTGATGAGAGAGACTTCTACTCACTTCTAAGATGTCTAATGACTCATAAAATTCATGATTTCTCTATTCTCATGCTCTCTCATATTTGCCCCGACTTTTTACTTGTATATATAGGCAAATATTTACAATATCATGACTATACAAAAGTATAAGTGAACTATCTCTGAATTAATGTACATATGTGTACACATCTTCATCTTCTAAATATGCACTTCCTCCATGCTTCATAACTTGAACTTTTCTTTAGTCCTTAACTTCCAAACCTCCATTAAAACTTCAATTGTTGATTGCCCTGCACCAACAGCTCCCCCTCAATCATCAATTGAGGTTTTCTCTATCTTCTTTATACCTGCCATGTCTTTGAATCTCTGTAGCTTTGGTCCATCCAAGCTTTTGGTTAGCATATCAGCTATCTGATCTTTTGTTGAAGTATGTATAACTTCAATCTCTTTATCCATCACCTTCTCTCTTAGAAAGTGATACTGAATCTCAATGTGTTTGGTCCTGGCGTGAAAAACAGGATTAGCAGCTAAATACAATGAACTCATGTTATCTCCATGAATAGTGGGTGTACTCTGAATGATGTCAAAACTCTTCATCAGAGTCTTAAGCCATATTACTTCCTTTGCAGCTTCAACCATACCTTTATACTCTGCTTCTGTAGATGACAAAGCAACTGTGTGTTGCTTCTTTGAACACCAAGAAATTAACTTATCTCCCACATAACACAAGTATCCATAAGTTGATCTCCTATCATCAGGATTACCTGCCCAATCTGCATCACTATATATCTTGATGTTTGTATCTGATGTAAAACCATAATACAAACCCTCTTTGAGTGTACCCTTAATGTACCTCAACACTCTTTGTCCTGCAATCCAATGTTCTTTCCTAGGACAATGAATGAATTGAGACAAAACTCCAACTGCATATGACAAGTCAGATCTAGTTAAAGTAGCATAAATCAAACTACCAACCAAACTTTGATATAGCTTCATATCTTTGAACTCTTCTCCTCCATATCTGCTTAACTTGTGATTCACCTCCATTGGAGTAGGTGCTACCCTGCAATCATCCATTTTAAACTTGAACAACAAGTTCTTCAAATACCTTTCCTGAGTCACATACACTCCATGTTGAGTGTATGAAATCTCCATGCCCAAGAAATATGACAAGTCTCCCAAATCACTAATCTTGAATTCTTTCTCCATTTGCTTCTTTAGGCTTTGAATGCCTTTCTCATCTGTACCTGTAAGAATTATCTCATCAACATATATGCACATGTAAATGAACCCATCATCACTTGCTTTAACAAGCAAGTTACTATCTGCCTTTGATACTTGAAATCCAAGGTCTTCCAAGAACTTCACAAGTCTATAATTCCATGCCCTTGGGGCCTGCTTCAAACCATACAAAGCTCTCTTGAGCTTGCATACATACTCTGGATACCTTTCATCTCTGAATCCTTGGGGTTGCTCCATGAAAACATCATCTGAAATATAACCATTCAAAAAAGCATTCTTCACATCTAATTGACATAATTCCCAACCTTTACATGCAGCAATAGCTATGAGTCTTTGCCACAGGACTATAGGTCTCATCATAATCTATACCATATGTCTGAGCAAAACCCTTCCCAACAAGTCTAGCTTTATACCTAGACACACTTCCATCTGCAAACCTCTTTGTCTTGTAGACCCATTTGCATCCAATGATCTTCTGGCTATTTGGTTTAGGAACCAACCCCCATGTCTGATTCTCCATCAATGCATCATACTCTTCCTGCATAGCTTTCTCCCAATTTTCCTTACCTTTTGCCTCTTCATATGTAGAAGGGTCTTCATCTGCCTTTATCATATAAGAATAGTCTTTGGTAGCCAAAAAAGAAGTGTCATAGCTATACCTTGTAGGTTGCCACTTGTGTCTTGATGACCTTCTGAGTTCTCCACTCCTTGAGGTTTCTGGTTCATCACACTCTGGATCAAATCTTGGCATTTCTTCAACTTCAACCTGTACTTCATTATTCTCCTCTTCATCAAATATCTGAACCTTTGATTTACCTTTCTTTTGATTCACAACTTCTTCATCACCTGCATTAATATTGATTGTACTTGCATACCAAGTACCTTGCTCATCAAATGTAACATCCTTTGATACAAGGAATTGTTTTGTGGATGGACTCCACAACCTATATCCCATCTGCTTATCATCATAACCAATACTTTTTAGCTTTAGGTTCCAATTTATGCCTTAATTGGGATGGCACATATGCATATGCCAAACATCCAAATACTTTGCAATGATCTAGAGTAGGTCTCTTACCCCACCATGCCTCATATGGTGTCATACCCTGCAAGGCTTTACACGGTAACCTATTGACCAAATAAGTAGCTGTATTTACAGCCTCAACCCACAAGTAATTTGGACAATTTTTCTCCTTCATCATGGATCTTGCAAACTCAACAAGAGTTCTATTTCTTCTCTCTGCTACACCATTTTGTTGAGGAGAGTACCTGCAAGTAATTTCCCTTTTTATACCTGCATTCCACAAGTAATCACTGAACTCATTAGAGAAATACTCTCCCCCTCCATCTGACCTTAGTCTCTTCAATTTATGACCTGTAATTCTCTCTGCATACACATGATAATGTTTGAATGTATTGAATACCTGACTTATCTTTGATCACATAGATAGTGATCCATCTGGTAGCATCATCAACATAAATCACATAATACCTTGAACCATTGATACTGAAATCTTTTGATGGTCCCCACACATCTGTGTGTACCAATTCAAGCTTTTCTGAATACATGAAGCCATGCTTGGAATAAGATTGCTTATGAGCCTTACCTAATTGACATGCCCCACATCTGTATGTCATATGTTGACCTGCAACATTAGGCAATCCAAGCACTGAACCATTGTTAATCATATCTTTGATACCTCTTTCATTAAAATGTCCAAGTCTTTTGTGCCAAAGATCTAACTCAGAGATCTTATGTCCTCCATAGGTGAACAAGGCATGACCAACATTACCTTGGATCTTCAATGTGAACAATCTTCCTTCTTTCTTCCCTGAAACAATCTGTTTATACCCATTGCTAGGGTCTTCCACAAACACCCCTTCATTAGTGAATCTAACTTCAGAACCTTTTTCAACAATTTGTCCAACACTTATCGAATTCTCAGGAATTGTAGGAACATACAAGACCTTACTCAAGAGAGTGCTACCATCCTTGGCCTTCACTGATCCAATTGACTTCACATTGTGCTTTGTATTGTCACCTATTTGAACTACATGATTAGTTACCTTATTCTCCAAATCAGTCATCAAAGCTATGTTGCCACTCAGGTGATTGCTACACCCTGAGTCAATGTAAAAGACTCGTTGGTCTTCACTTTGCCTTTCACAAGTTGCATTCATTATCAATGTTGAATCCTCCTTCTGATCTGAAGCATAATTGTAGTAGGTATTGTTGTATTGTTGACTTTGGAATCCTCTACCTGCATTTCTTCCAAAGTAACCTCTACTACCTCTACCTCTGAAATTGCCTCTTTGATTTCTGCCACCTCTTCCTCTTGAATTAAAATTCTGATTATATCCACCATTACTCTGAGTATTATGCCAACAATCATTAGCTAAGTGATTTGTCTTACCACAAATCCAGCAAGCTTTGACTCCATCTTTATTACTCCTGCCTCTTCCTCTACGTTTGCCACCTCCTCTTCCTCTTAGGAAGTTAGCTTGGCTAGTTGTACCTTCATCCTCATTTGTTTGTTGCTTTCCCTTGATATTCTTCTTCTTATCCTTTGAATGCATTGCATGACCTGTACTCTTGTCACCTTCACCTTTGACATCCTGCTCAAAGGTTAACATATGTCCTAGCAACTGATTTAAGTCAGGAGTAAAATGATCAAGTGATAATTCACTAGACAAAATGAATGGCTTCCATTTGTCATCACCTCTCAAACCTGTGAGGGTTTGCCTTACCAATTTATCCTCCTCAATGTCTTCATCAACTGCTCCTAATGCATCTGCAATATCCTTCATCCTTGTTACATAGTCTGAGATGGATTGAGAGGCCTTCTTCTTGAAAGTGGTAAATTCTGCCCACAAAGATGCCTTCCTTGACTTTGTGGTATTTTGGAAATGCTCCTCCAAAGCATTCCATATATCACTTGCACTTTCAAGACCTCTAATGTGAGGTAGCAAGTAGTCATTGACTGACATGTAGATAATGCTCCTAGCTTGAGCATCTCTCTTCATCCAATTCTTCAAATCTGATAATTCCTCCCTAGTTGGAACACTAGGATCTCTGAATTGAGGCTTTTGTTCTTCACCTGTAATATAAGCTATCAAGTCTTTGCTCATAAGATGAGCTTCCATCCTCATTGACCATGCTGGATAGTTCTCTCTATCCAACTTCTCTATCTGAAGAGAATCTCCCATCCTTTCTTCACCTGTATATTGAATTCTTCAAACTTTATGAGTAATAGATGTACCTTTACTTCAAATAATGTTCCTTTTGTCTTCCTTGATGTCATATGACCTCCTTCTCAAGCTTTGCTCTCAAGCTTTCACCTTTTGAACCTTCAGATGTTGATTTCTTTATGACTGCAGCAGTCGGGATCCTCCTTCCTTCAATTCTGATGCTTCCTACTCTGATACCACTGATGGAGAGTGTTAATCTCCAAAAGAACAAGATACTCTTGTAGTTAGAGCACCTCTATAACACAAGTAACTCAAACCTTCACTAATTTTAGAGGATCAATGATCAATCATAAAGATTTTGAAATATCTGTGAAGGAGATGACTACACAGAAAGTCTGTTGCACATATCTCTCTCATTAACTTATCAACTGTGTAAAGTTTTTGATAAAACTTTGCACAAGGTGTCGTCTACAGTTTGTGCACCTTCTCCAAGTTGAATCACTCCAAAAGATTCAGTATATCTTGAGAAATGATCTCAACAAGTTACCTATGTCTAAAACTGCTCTTTTGAGAAGTCGATTTAGACACCTATAACTTTTAACACTTGGTTCCCTCAATCTGGAACCCGTTTATGAAAATGTTTTTAGCCATAGATAGCTTACCTTCCAACTTAAAGATTGAGTGCTTGCTTTCTCAAAACTTTACACTGTGGAAGGAGAACTGACCAAAACATTAACATCAAATTTTGCGCTTGTTTCAAGAACCAGTGAACACTTCTTCACATATGAATGTTCCTACTCATAATTCTCACAGCTTTTTATAATTAGGCTCTCAAACTTTAACCATAGACTCATTAACTATGGACTTAGACATCTACAAAAGGATTCTTGAAATGATCAAGCACAGAAGGAGAATGCACAAAAACATCGGGTGCAATTTCCTTTCATTCCTGAAGGAATTTACAATTGAGTGATGAGAGAGACTTCTACTCACTTCTAAGATGTCTAATGAATCATACAATTCCTGATTTCTCTATTCTCATGCTCTCTCATATTTGCCCCGACTTTTTACTTGTATATATAGGCAAATATTTACAATATCATGACTATACAAAAGTATAAGTGAACTATCTCTGAATTAATGTACATATGTGTACACATCTTCATCTTCTGAACATGCACTTCCTCCATGCTTCATAACTTGAACTTTTCTTTAGTCCTTGACTTCCAAACCTCCATTAAAACTTCAATTGTTGATTGCCCTGCACCAACAATGTAGTGGCCGATTCACTTAGCCGCATGCCTATGCTCAATGGACTGAGTTTTACTCTGATCACTAGTGAGCTACTTGAGTCCATTAGAGGGAAATGTAGGCTCGATCCTGCATATTCTGAGATTTGGGAAGCCATAGAGAATGGGGATTGTGATATATGGGTTTCTAGTGAAGATGGAGTATCGATGGGTACTCAAGAAGGATTCAAGTGGAAGAACTACAGTGTCCATGATGGATATCTGTTATATAAAGGTAAGGTGTGTGTCCCTAGAGATCTTGAGATGAGACGGCATATTTTGTATGAGTGTCATGACACACCTACTGCGGGACACCTAGGATTTAACAAGACTTATGATCTTGTTAAGAGGCAGTTTTATTGGCCTAGACTTCATAAGGACGTCCTAGAGTATGTGCTTAAGTGCACCAAATGCCAGGTCAACAAAGCTGAGAGATTGAGGATTGGAGGACTTCTCCACCCATTGGATATTCCTAATGGGAAGTGGGAGAGTATCTCCATGGACTTTATAGTCGGATTACCTAAGACATAGAGAGGGCACGACTCGGTCTGGGTAATTGTGGATAGGTTAACCAAAATGGCTAGGTTTATTCCAACACGTACTACAGTGAAGACACCAAAATTGGCTAGACTCTTTGTGGAGAACCTATACCGGTTATATGGTCTTCCTTTAGACATAGTTTCTGATTGGGATAGGAAGTTTACTAGACACTTTTGGAGAGCGGTCTTGAAAAGGTTGGACACGAAACTTAGCATGAGTACGGCCGAGGATCCACAGTCGGATGGGCAAATAGAAAGGGTTAACCAAATCCTAGAAGATATGCTTCGAGCATATGTGAATGAAAGGCAAACTAATTGGGAAGAGTACTTACCTATAGTAGAGTTTGCATATAATAGTGCCAAGCACTCTTCCACTGGGCATAGTCCATTTATGCTTTTGTATGGGTTTCAACCAAGAGCTCCTTATGCAGTAGGCTTGCAAAATGAGAAAGTTCAAGCTGCAAAGGACTTCTTGGAAGAGATGAACGATATGCTTAGGCTTGCTAAGGACAACATTAGGAGAGCTCAGGATAGAGCTAGAGCCTATGTTGACCCTCAAAGGAGAGACATCAACTTTGAGGTAGGAGGGCAGGTCTATCTTAGAGTTCCATCTAGATCTAAAACCATGAAGATGGGACCATGTCTAAAAATATCTCCTAAGTATTGTGGACCTTTCCAAATACTTAAGAGAATAGGAAAGATGGCTTACCAGCTCCAACTTCCAGAGAATAGTCAAATCCATCCAATTTTTCATGTTAGTTGGCTTAAGAAAAGACTGGGTGAACCTGACAACCTCATTCCAGAACAGTGAGGTAGTAGAGCCTATTTCTGTTCACTCTATTCCACATGAGCCTGAGAGCATACTACACACTCTAGAGAAATGGACGAGAAGTCACTTGTATAAAGAGTGTCTAGTAAAGTGGAAAGATAGTTCAGAAGATAGTGCTACATGGGAGCGGGTTAGCACCATTCAGAGATGGTTTCCCAATTTCAGACTACCTTCCCAAGGGTTTCCTTAAGGGGAAGGATATGGGGAAACAACACGGAGATATGACCATGTACATGAGGTACATGGGGATATAGTGGGAGTGGTATTTCTTTTATTTCTCTCTTTCTATTAGACCTTCCAATACCATTTTTGAGGAAAAAAATGGAATTAAGGGGAAGGAAATGTTATATGGAGTATCATATTTGAGAGGTGAGAACCTCCTCTTATACATGATAGGTATGATACTCACATGAGTGCCAAGTGGCACTCATATGAGATTCATGGTATATTTGCCTATTATGGAGATGGAAGAGAGAGAGACATTAAGGAATCCACGCGATTGGGTGGAGAAGAATCATATCGAGCTCCGTGTAATGGTTCCATGATTATAGTCGGCGAAACTCTCCAACGCTACCTCGATAACTGTGTAGAGCAGCCCTAAAAAGTAAGGGGCCTTATTAAGAGAATCTATTTCAGTACAGGAAGCATCGCTAATCTAAGTGTAGATCCCTTAAAGTACCATAGTGCAAATTGTAGAGAAACTTCTTTCAATTGAAAAACCATCTTTGGGACAACTCCTTTACAATATGAAGGGAATGAAGCATCTAAATAGCTGTGCTAGAGTATGAAGCCTATGATGATGCCAAATGTCTCCACATTTGGAGAGTTCAATACCTTGTTGAAGTTCCCAAAACATTTTGGTGTCCAATGTATGGAAAAATCTTTTGTAAAACCACATAAATACTTTGCCCATTCTATAATTATTTCACATGTTACAACAAAATAAATTAATAATTAAGAGCCAATGGCTTATAAGTCATACCTCCACCTTCTTCCAAAGTAGTAGAAACAATATGATAAAGAAATTTTGGGCCTTACATTAATAACTCATCTCAACAACAATTCAATAGCTCATCTCAACAACAATTCAATGCTCATAGAATATGTGGTCTCTTTAGATACCGTTAAGGTGTCTCTTTTTTGCTCTGAATGCACAACAACATTTTAAATGGCCTTACCAACAAAGTAGAACTTTCAAGCCTTGAATTTTACATACATGCAAAACCGTTGAAAATGTTTTGGGTCCAAGTCTCACCTATTGAGCCGATATAAACTAGTGATGTGAGAGATAAAGGAGATCCCTTGCGTGTGTGTATTTGTTCTTTCAAACTTCAAACTTAGAGAGAGATAAGAGAGTAGATCTTAATATAAAATTCTAAAGAAAAGAAGTCTTTTAGTTCGAGTCTATTCACATACATGCACACATCAATACGTGTATGCATGCATGCATATACATAATTACATATGCACATGTTTAGGTTGGAGAACCTCACCTCTTTTGCATACATCATAGAGCACATATCTTCATATAGTCATCCCAAGTAGCTTTATAGAGTTGATGATACATGCTATTCACAATGAAATCAAAATATCATCTAAGTCGAGGTGCACTGGTCCAATTGGGCAGAGCATTCAATGTCTCTTGAGGCAAGGGAAAGGGTTCAACCCCTGCGAGCAATCAAACCATTCTCCTTGTGGCCTTCGGACCATATATGTTGTCTTACCTTCAAGAGGCTTACCCCTGCTTTGTAGAATACAGAGGGTCCCATGGGTACTATGCCGCCTCACATGTACAATTGTTCTTTCAATCAATTCAAGCTCATGGAGAATAGGCTTCGATCAAACTTCCTCTAAAAAAAAAAAAGATTTGAGTAGGGCATTTTCTTTATCCACACCATAAGTAATAACTAAGCTATCTTGCATTCCTCTTTCCTTTTGATCCTCTTTCCTTTTGATCCTTATGCTGGCTCTATAAACCTTGTTTTGATCCTAGCAAGGGCAATGTGTGAGAAGTCCCTCTTTGCACTATCCACATATCTCAAGATGAATACACCTTCCATGTATATACATGAAGACCATGAGACTTTGCCCTATGCAATGGGCATACGAATTCCTAAGCATGCGAATTCTCTCTCTCTCTCTCTCTCTCTCTCTCTCTCTCTCTTCGTAGCTTCTTAAGCGAGTAGAACAAGTGGATGGTTAGGTTTGTGCTGTTGTCCATGCCAACTTCCAAGAGGAATGAAGGGTAGAGTTGAGCTGAAACTGATGAACATGCATGGAAGTGCTTTTTGCATGGGGGAAGTCAGAAGTTGTTGGGGATAGAGTTCACACTCGGCCAGACAACGAGCCGCTTTCTTGTTTGTCTGCACAATCCGCTTACTGCTGTCGTTCAAAAAGCCAGAGACACAGCCGACGCTTGCTACCTTTGCCTGGATGCCCTCTTCCGGAGTCTGCCAGGTTGTTCGGAGGCGGGCTTAGCTCGAGCTTGACGTTTCTAGCATCAGACGAGCATTGTTATTGACCTGTCGGAAGGACCAGATACCGGTTAATTGCACGTGCATTGGTCATTCGTCTGGTCCAGACTTACAGCCATGGCAGGTGCCGTTCCGACAGGCTCTTCCGCTGTTGCTTCGGGCGCATGTTCTCACCCGATCCGTTTGGCTCCTACACCACATTCCATTTGTTTTTCTGTGCGACGTTCACGGGTTTCTCGCAAACTCGTCGCATTTCGACACCGTTTCCAGGTAATGCCCGGCCTGTATTACCAATTTCAGTGAAAATCGGATGTCAAGATATTAGAATGACGGACATGCACAAGCTGACCTGTGTTCTCCACATTTCGTGCCATACTTCTGACTTTGATTGTGCATTACAGAGTCCGCTGTACTTTTCCCGATCTCCGAGTCTTTTGTTTCTCACATGATTATGATTCTTATACGATAATGATCTTCCTTTCATGAAGTGGAAAACTCCATCTTCGTTGATATCAAATTTACGAGTTTTTCGGAAAAATGGCATCTTTCTATAACGCATGTTCTGATTTGTCAGAGAATCTTACCCATGCAAATCTCGTTCGAAGAAGGTTTCATTAAGTTTCGTGATAAAGGCACGTTTTTTAATATGAATTCATAACCGCACTCACTCTTCCTCTAAAATTGATCTAGGCACATAATCTTCTGTGCAGATCCTTCATATTGCAGACTACAAGAGCTTCATCTCTATGTGAATGTGATTGGTAGTAGTAACGCGGCACATCTAGATTCGCGTGTCACCCAGCTTTCCATTATACTCGACGAGACATGAAGTCTTCCTGCCCTCTGAAAACTAAACTTCCTCGAACATAATTCGAGAATCAAACACGAGACAGACCGAATCTTTCCCATTGCCGCCAGTGAAATGCATTAAACCACGCCTCACACTGTTTAAATTCACCTTGGGTAGACGCTTTCTCAATTCCCATGAGGCCCATATTTATAGCACAATTGATAGCGCCCCAAAAGGTTCTTACCTTCTCAAAAGGCTTCTGCTGTGCATTTTCAGTTGCATGACATGCTTTCGAGTCAATGAATCGGAATTATGGGAGGTTCCCATAACACTTCTAACAATGGTCATCTGAGGCCCAGTTATGCAAATGTTACTCTTCAACAAATGGCCGATCAATAACCATGGATGGTCTTTTTATGTCCATACTAGAAAAAGTGTATGCTTCCATCGATATATACCAGAAAGCATTGTCGTAATACGGTAAGCTCACGACCATGGAGCTCTGAGCTTCTGCGCTTATCTGCTTTTCTTCTGTTGGCCTATCAAGCCTGATGCCCGCCCAAAGTGGAATGTAATTGATCTAACTTTTGTCCTGGGTCGAGTTTAGTCCCAGGTGGATGTTAGTATGACTTTCTTTTATTTTTCTTTAAAATGTAAATACTACGCACATTGGATTGATTTGAGTCGCTTTCATTTCATCTTTGTGCCATCAGCTTTCAGTTTTCCCCCTCCTCCGCTTTCCATCTCTATCTTCTTTGTTGCATGTTTCTCTTCTATTTGACCGACTTTTTGATGCTAACTCATTCATCCATTCATAGGAAAACCGTCAAATTTGGGCATCAGCTGCTACTGAGGTATGTGTACTCTTTATGTTGTCCTTGTGTAATTTGGGCCTAATGCTATTCACAACATTGTTAGGTTGCCGTGGATGGGGCAGCAAATACAGCTATAGAACCAGTACAGAACGCAGCAAAAGAGTCTGAGGATGCTTCTCTTCAAGAGCCTTCTGTTAATGCAAAGGAAGCTTCCATATCTGCTCTAATGGCCGATATCTCCAACCTTATAAAGTGGGTAGCGGAGTGTTCTTGGTTTATGTTGATAGTTGATTTAATCTGCAGACCCTTCTTGTGCTAAATTTTTTGAAATGTCGGTTCATATCAATGTCATGACAATAATTGGTTTGATTTACATATTGTCATTCGTGTATCTTTAAATGCCAGCTTATCAAGATTCCTTGGGATGACAGGCTTGTAGATACTAGAGACATTGTGGAGCTTGAGTTAAAACATCAGGACTATGAGCTTGTGCTAAAGAAAAAAGAAGCTTTGCCCCCCCCTCCAGTTGTTTCACATGTTCAACCAGTAATTCAAGGAGTATACCCAACATATGCTCCACCTCCACAGCCTGCTGCACCAAGTCCGCCAGCAGAACCGTCATCCCCACCTGCCAGTGCACCATCTCCTGTTCTTAAACCAGCAGCAGGCAGTTCACCACGGATCCTATCTCCAATGGCAGGAACCTTTTACAAGTCCCCTGCTCCAGGTGAACCAGCATTTGTAAAGGTATGAAAATATATATTGATGTCGTTCTCGTCAACTCATACCTGTTGCTGCTGTTTTGATCACGAATCCATATTTCGATGTTGTTCTCCCATGAGGGCAAGAGAGGCTTTTTCCTGTTATGTATGTGGTTGGGTACAAGGGATTGTCCAGCAATATGTTGGGGTATCTCAATGTGTTATATTAGTAGCTTCACAGCATGATGCCAGCTGAGATAATTGGATGTTTCTAGAAATGCATGGGATCAGATTAGGTTTCTACGAGCTACACAACGGGAACAATAGGAATACCTTGAGGATATCTCATATTTCTTTCAGTTTAACATATGGTGTCTAAATTTCAGGTTGGTGATAAGGTTTCAAAAGGACAAGTGGTCTGCATTGTAGAGGCTATGAAGTTGATGAATGAGATTGAGGTGCATTTAAATTTCGGTTTACATAATGAAACAGTGGCCATGCATTCAAGCTATGTTTGTGAAGCTTATGCTTGTTCTATTGATACAGGCCGATCAATCAGGGACAATAGTAGAAATTCTTGTAGAGGATGGAAAGCCTGTTTCTGTTGATACGGTAAGTGTTCTGTTTTTTCATGGGTGCCCCTGCTATAATGGGTTTTCCATTGTTGTCCTTTAAGGATGTAGCCTTAGCATTTACATGCTTTCTGGTGCATTCTGCATTTGTCATTGAATGCACTCATCTAGCATGGGCTTGTGGATATTTATGATGCATCATGCATGCAGAGCTAATGCACACGTGTGTGTGTGCATGTGGGAATTGAGATCTTACTTGTTTTTCCATGTTTGCAGCCTCTGTATGTGATTAAGCCTTGAGATCTGATGGTTCTATGGAATGGTTTGCTTGGAGAAATCACTATCGATGGGGTCACTATCAATTTTGAAGATATTGGAGATTTTGAGGATATTGGATATTCATTTAGCCCTTAGTAAGTTTGAAGAATCGATTGGAAATTCCACTAGCCTTTTAGTACTTGTGGAGAAACTGATTGATAGTTGCACCTGCCACCAAAAGCTAGACAGCAGGTTTGGAGGAATAAATGAGTGCTAGTCTTGAAGTCATAACACTCTCTGGTATCTATTAGTCTAACATTTGAGTATTGCTTAGGTATTTCCATTCAGAGGTGATAAGTACTCTTGTATAGGATCAAAGACTGAAACACATGTAAAATTTTCCTAGCCATGGCCAAGTCTCCTTATCTCTGTGTTGCTTCTCAAACCTTTGCTAGTTACGTAAATGGAAGGCATAAAATTTGAGTTCCTCATTCCTCGTACTATTGTTTCATATCAAATTCTTTATTTGCCTGCTGTGCGAAAGCAGCCTTTTGATGGCTCCTTTTCGCTTGATAAAAAGTGCTGGTATGCATACTACATTGATAATGTGCTCTTTGAGAAATATCTGAGATGGGTTATAGTTGCTTTGGTTTAAATGTAAAGCCTTGTATTGATACCTGTCAGATTTTTTAATTAAGTTGGATTGGTGTATCTAGATGAGTGTGGATGCATATTTTTCAGACACGTGATATTTCATGTCCATCTCATGTCAACCGTAGTTTTGGTAATAATTTTCCTGATTATTTGACATGTATTTGGTGGTCCACTTTGGAGCTACATTTTTATCTCCAGAGAGAACCATTGTAACTGGTCGATCTTAACTCTTGTCCAAACGACTGGTATAACAACACTCTTGTGTTTGCTAATGAAAGTTTGAAGTAGAGGTGGTTAACGATCTTTGCTCTCTTTTGTATCACATCTGGTGGGACTTTTTGGGAAATATATATCATGGAACTTTTCTTTTTCTGACCGTTAAATAATCAAACATATGGAATTTTATTTTTTTCTCATGAATCAAAGCATTTTGAAGGTAATTTCAAGATCTCGTCAGACAATGTCCCACATTCTTGTGAGATTGAATACTGTAGGCTGGTTGATTTCTTGTCTCGTTTGAAATTTTTCATCCATCTGTTGTTAAGCAAAGCCCCCTTAATACTGGCCATCCTTTATGAATACCATCAAATAACTGTCGGATATCCTTCATGATCACCTCGGCATCTCTTTTGTCACCATGGTCTCTCTTGTCCATCACGATGAATGCATGCCACCAGTGGAGTGATTGCAAAGGGATTAGGTGCTTTACTAGGAAATTTTACTTGTGGTTGAGGGGAAAGAGCCCACAGATGCAAACTAGCAACGTCATGTACATGTGCCTTCTTGATGAGAGGACAACGGGGACTCGTGCATTTTATTCAATTTATGTAGTTGTGCTGTGTTTACCATGATAAACAGGAGGCTTACAAATATCTGTGAACAACAAATAACTTAATATTGAGCCATACCAAGCAGAGCAATGATGTTACAAGGTATTTGACTAAGAGAAAGGTTCTAAAGGTCCTTAATAGTATCCTTGAATTACGTAGTAGCTAGTGAAATGAATATAGGTTATGGGAATACCATTACTAAGCCAGATCGCAAACAGCCCAAAGGTTGAGATTTGTATGATTTTGCTTCACCTTGATTTGTGGCTTGGTAGATCCGAACTTTCTGGCATCACACACCCCCCCCCCCCCCAAAAAAAAACACACACACACACACACACACACACACATACACGCAGCTTGGATTCTCCCAAAAGCAAGAGTAGGTAAGGTACAAGCCATGAGGGGAGAGACAAGGCTGGTTTTACCAACATTTCATCCCCTTTATAGGGGATTCATTTTACTTCATGGTGAAACCATGGAGAATCAAGTCTGGGATTGCTGAAATGGGGGTTGTTTTTACCTTTTTTTTTCTCTTGTGCAAAAGTGGGAGGGAACTGCCAAGAGATGGGATCAGGGTTTTTGAGGGCTTGAAACCAATAGCATCTCCATCAAGCCAGTTTTCCTGAAGTGCCTCTTTTGTATCCCATGTGAAAGGCAGGTGGAGGTTAATTAAAAAACGTTAACATTTTTACTTCTTGATTGGCATGAATCGGAAATGGCAACGAGGGATTGAAGGCTAGAAAAATAAGCCAAGCTAGTAAGAGTTTGAACTCCTCAAGATGCCAATTACGCTCCAAAGTGTTCTAAATATAAAGCATCCAATCTCTTTGATTTTTTGTTCGTTTTGGGGGGGTCTTATTTTCATTCTTAGGAAGACCACATTTGTATATGTAAATCATTTAAGGGATTTTATCATGTATTGCATCGCACATTCATGGCTCGCAAGGCATTAGTGTGTTGATGTAGTAACCTCCCCTCATCTTTGAAGGGACACTCGTGTTTCAATGCCAAGTTAAATTCATTATCGTATTTTGGGCTCTTGCCGTTCGACTGCTTGAATGAGTGTCAGGACAGGATCCTATCATTGTTTGTGATGCGTTTTTACAACGATCATGGGGGCTCTCAACCTAATTATGCCGACGAATATGTGGGAGAAGATTTTTTGTGAGTACACTTTGATTGGACCCCTTGGCTGTTGAACGGATGCATGGAATAGTAATGTGCTAATCCCACGCGAGTTTTTGACTTTAAAAGAATCTTTTAGTGTGGTACGTGTTATTGTAGAAGAATTTTTTGTATCAACATCTCGAATTCTTTAACTGCCAATAAAAAGGATATGAAATCTTCCAATCTTCTATTTTTAATTTTGACTTATGTTTATTTTTCAATTGGCATTTTTCACTTCTATATATTTTTTAAATGTTTTAGTGCTATTCTTATATATATGAGATGTTCTCATATTTTCTGAACCATGCACTACATATCCTATATGCGTACATTTGTTATAACATTGTTCGTAATCAATTGGCTTACATGATTGAAGAAAAGAATTCCGTTTCTTTAGGTGGGTCTTGATTTCTCTCGCTAGTTGCATTAGAATCTTGCTAAACTTGTGGGTTTCTTAACATGTTTTCTCATTCCACAAGTGATTGCCGCTAATGTAATGGGATGTGTGATATGTTGCGTAAAAAGCTCTTTTCGAATGGTGTGCATAAACAAAAAAGAATGTGGTAATAATTGGCGGTTCACGTTTCCTTTGTGCCAAGTTTGGAAATTTTATAAAAAGTTGCCCGCACAGAGCAAAAGAACATTAAATGATTTCTATTTATCTTGAGAGAGAGACCGTTTGGGAATCAATGTCCTCCCACCATTCAAAAGCTTGTGACAACATGCCAAACCAGTAATCGTTGTCTTAACGTTTGGCAAAGGTAAAAATGTAGCAAAAACATGTTTCTAGTCCATATTGTAGGTCTAAGCTAAACTTTCTACACTCAAGAGCAAGCAAAATAATGGCTTTATTGAAGTTATCTTTATGTACAAATGCAAAGCTCCTTTTGCCTTCCTATGCATTTGTACTTAATATAATTAGATGATTTCTACTCATCTTGTTATTGACTAAGATTTAAAGATGTTGCATATAGATGTGGTGCCTAGCACTTGCATGTTGTTGATATTGTGGGGTGCTCCATGGATTGAAAATGGGTGTAGAGATGATAAATTTTCCACCTAAGAGTTAGCAAGACAAGAATTGCACATACACCAAATATCACAATGGGACACAAATACTACCTTTAGTTGGTTTTCAATCATGGGGGAAGGGACGAAGTCAATTACAAGAGGAGGGGCTTTGTCACAATGCTAAAGAGGACAGAGGAGAAGAGAAGGGAGCAATCACAAGTTAAGCAATTGCACCAACTACCATTAGATAATGATCCAAGAGAGAAAGAGGAGGAAGCACAAAGGAGGAGCCACTTTGTCGAGGACTTTGGAGAAACCTAGGAAGTAAGAATCCTTCACCATCAAGGCATTTGCTATACTTAAAATGTCCTTGAGTCAGATCGCCAGTGTTGAAGATTCCCCTCTCCTTGTTGTCCTCCTTGGCTCTATTGCTATGAGTAGCCTCCCAAACGAGGGTGAATGTGGAGTTTGGGTATTGTATTGGGGTGAATGTGGAATTTGGGTATTGTGTTGTGCTATAGAGGAGAAAGGGGTGTGAACACTATTTTTGAGAGGAGTACCAAAGCAGAGTGAAAATTTTGTGAGCCATCATAGTGCTCTATTAAATAAAAATCACTTTAGCCCATTTAGCCTCAGCCACTTATTCTTCAAAACAACCAAGTCATCCTTTTTTTTTAGAAGAGGAATTTCAATCGAGGCTATCTCCCTTGCTTGAATTAATAAATAAAGATACAAACACAATGAAGGGGATTAATACCCATGGGACCCCCCATATCCCACATCAAAGAAGGATCGAAAATGGCTAGGGAAAAGCATGAACTTTTAGAGAGCTACAAAGAAGTCTAATGCATTGTTCATCACCCTCATGCGCTTCCCATATACTTTCAACCTTAATTGTTTTCCATGACGAAGATCCTATGGAGTATGAATGGAGGGGATTTTTTACACTTACATATTTTTCTCCCTAGCAGAGCTAGGGATTTCTCAGTCAACCATTCTTTTGGATTGTTGTTGTAATTAGCTCCACATCTTTCTTTCCATATCTTCCACGAAGCCTCTCCTCTAATACATTCCACAAGGCGGAGGACCAACCAATTGCTTTGCCCATTAATGCTTGCTTCTAGTAACCAATGTCCTCTCTACCACTAAAGACAACATTTACACCACTGTCGGACCCAATAGATTTTATTGGCTTTGACATTGGTCCAAATTCCTTGGTGCACAATTCGCCACATAAGAACTGCTTTTTTGTTCCCAATGAGGGGGTGCCACAAGTCCTCAAACTTAAATTGCCATTGTTGATATATTTAGGTAGTGATGTGTGTGAACACAGTAGGACCAATGGGGCATTTTTTTCCCTCTTTAGGAGGTTTTTTCCCCCAGTTTGTATATACGCCTATCGCCCTAATGGTTTACTTATCTTTGTACATTCTAATGGTAATACATTCAGTATTGGGTGTTGTGCTCCAAGCTTCTTCTTGTGTTGTTCATGTGCTTCCACAAACGTCTAACTCCAACAATCGGTATTAGAGTAGGTCACCACTTCATCTAGGGCGTCGTCAACACCCCTTTGATCACAGTCTCAGAATCGCATGAAATTTGATGAGCATACTCAGGGTGATTAAGAGATCGAAACAGCTTCACTATGTGGTGCCGAAATAACAATCTGAGCTCGTTTTGGCCTTCAAATGCACTATCATAGCACTTGTGCAGGCTATCTTGTCTTTTTGTGCCAAAGATATATACAGGTTTTGGTTCGCCAGTATAAGCGACTAGGGTGTTGAAAAACATCCTATTACACCTGCAAATACAGGTATTGAAGCTGATGCAGATGGCATTAAAGATGCTGATATTCTTCAGATTCTTGTTTGTGCTACGGTTTCTGTTGTACCTACTGTAGAGCAAATTTGTTGGGATGGCAGAGATGCTCAGACACATGCATTGATAGCCTTGTCTGTCAAACGTGCCATTATTCCTCATATTCGCTCTCACAGAACAACGAAGGGTGCTTGGGATACACTTTCCACATTGTACTAGGCTAGGAATGAGGCTCATGTTGCTTACCTCCGAAAACAGTTGGAGATAGAGCATATGACTGAACGTGATTCTATGGATGATTTTCTAAGAAAGATCAAAGACTTGAAGGAATAGTTGATTTCTATTGATGAAGCTATACCAGATAGCTCACTTATGCAGAACGTTCTGAATGGTCTTCTTGATTCATATCAGAGTTTTGCTTCTGCTCTTCGTTTGATGATGAAAGGCAATCCAAATGCCTTATCATTTGAGGAGTTACTCTCTATTCTATTGTAGGAAGATCAGTCTAGGCAGAATAGGTCCATTATGCATGTTGTAGATCAAGCTTTCCTAGCTAGTTAGAAGGGCAAAGGTAAATGGAGCTCATCTACTAGTAAGCAGAAATCTGCAAATGCTGCACATTCGAAGAAGGAAGACAAAGATGAGAAGTCAAAAAAGTAGAAATTATTTTGTAAGTACTATAAAGGAAACAATCATGTCATAAAGAACTATCCAAAAATGGCTGCAAAAGAGGCAAAGAAAAAAAGGCTGGAATGTTTGTTGCAGAGTCCTCTACACCAAAAACAGGGTCTGCTAATCTTGTGCTAAATGAAGAATGGGTGTTTACTACTGTTTGCAGTTTTGACCCATCTTCTCCTGAACAGTATATGTATGCAGTATACTCATATGTTTGGTACTTTGATAGTGGGGCAACCAAACATATTACCTCGTACCACAGTTTCTTCAATTCACTCGAGCCTACCTGTTGTATAATTACATGGGTCTAAGGGGTTAATGACAAACTCTGCTCAGAAAGATAATACCTCCTTATATAAGAAGCACGGATCTTTTTAGAAATTTTATTTTCCAATAGTAAGGGGTACATGTGAGTGATATCCGTTAGCTATGCATAGAGGTTGCACCAATGGAATGCATACATCAATGCATGAGTACTAAAAAGCAATGCATGATGGGGCAACCAAAAGCTCTGAAAAGTTCCTCACTAGGATCGAACGAAACAATAAGGTTTGAGTAAGTCTTTCATTAATTTTTCTTCTCAATTTTCATGATATTCCATGCATGATTTTATGATGCACACTTATGGGCACCCAAGTACGTATGAAATGCCCAAGAAAGACTTCAACAATGGACGAGATGAGACGGTCATCGAGAGAAACATCAAAATAAAGTCAAGGGATGGATGAAGCTTTATTTCTAGGTAAATATTTGCACCTCTTTCTTTTCTTTGCAAATTAAAGAACATGTAGTGCATGTCATAATAGACATGACTTGGAAGTGGATGCATAGATTCAAGTGGCCTAGTTTCTGTGGTCACATAGACAATCAATCATGAAAAATAAGTTGCACTATGCATCAAGTTCATTGGTTTGAAAAGAAAGATGGGTGGTGCATAAAAAATGGTCATGGTTAGGAAGAATGCATCTAATGCATTGTTGCACTTGCATATCCAAAGTTGCATGGAAATTTTGCACCATCCCATGGATGGAAAAAAAGTTCCAATTTGGAACTTTTGCATGTTTTAAGGAGGGGTTCAACTTTTGAACCTTATGCATGCTACACCTTTTCCAATAAAGATGCAAACGTCTGGCAAGCACTATGTACATGGAACATGTTACATGGGTTTTTGAGTTGAGAGGGAGACTAAGTTCTTGAAGTTAAGTTTAAATAGGATTTGATTTTATTCGTTTCTAGGAAGAATGGTGATGAGGCCAATCGACCACTATAAACCATTTAAATTCTTTATGTTTGGCTTAGTAATTAAAAGCCAAATAATCATAACTTCTTGAAATACCTTAAGATTAAATCCCTCTTGTGGAATTTTAAATTCCATAAAAGCTCATGGCATGCTTGATCAGCAAGGCCATAGACTTAAGGTGATAGCACAAAGTTTTCTCTTTTAGAGCCACGATACAGTGGTGGTAACTTAGAGTGTTTATTCTCAAGCTCTAAGGAAGAGAAAATATGGTATAAAAGAATCTTAGTTTTGGAAGATGAAAGTATTAATGCTTTTGTTCAAGAAAGTTCTTTATTTGAAAGAACTACAAAACTATTTGGAGATTTACATTATTCTTCCAAGCAAATGCAAGGCATGAAGAGAAGGTAAAACTCAAGGGTTGTAATAAACCCTACATACCATTTTCTAATGTCCTAGAAATAGAGGACTATATAGTAAATGGAATTACCATTTACTTCAACATAGAAATTTGATTGGCAAGTCAATTATTCTTTCTCAGATTACTCATTATATCATAAGAGATAATATCTAGTTGAGTATAAATTAGATCTATTATAACGTGACATAAAATGATCTTTTAGAGTACATATGAACAAAGGAATCATTGAAAAACCAATCTTTGACATTAATTCTTGCCAAGTTGCAATTACAAACTGAGACTTGGTAAGGTGAAAGTCCATTGTAGCATAGGCAATACATATGCTCTGCAGTGGAAATAACACTTACAAGTCCAAGAAGTAATAGATCTTACTTGATTAGAAGAAGGTTTGATCCCAATATTCAAGCTAAAGTTACCTTAACTTAAGTGGAAGTGTAAGTCAGATGGTATGGGACATCTAGGCTTACATGACCACTCAAGTTGATTCGGTGGTATGGGACATTGAATTTAGATGAAAGAGCACAATTTTCAATTTACTCTCAAGTAGTTTTCGAGGACGAAAACTCTTAAGGAGGGGAGAAAGTCCACAAGAACTTGTATCTTATGGCTTCAAAAGACCAAATAGGGTATTGCAAATTAAAAGATATGCAAGAAATAGATAAAGTTGAAGTACTTCCTCATATTCTAGTACTTCATATATCTTTCATTACATCTTCCAACTAAATGAAGTTCTCAAAGATTGAGAATTCTCAAAGCACCCCAATATAAGATAAGACTTGCATACACCATAAGGATTGTATAAATCCTAAGTGAGTTAGGAAAAGCAGTTGGATGAGCTATCAAAGACAAACCTAAAGGTATTTTGATGCTTCATGGGGATAACATAACATACGTTATGGATTCCACTAATATAGACCTAAGGAATATGGCTTCTTGTATGAAGCATAATAGCTAGATCCCCAAGTAAAACCCATGGGTAAAGCATTAAACATGAAGGGATCTATTGGAGAAAGACCTAGTCTTATCTCTTATTTTGGCAAAAGAAGAGAAGAAAAGCCAAAAGAACCAAGTAGGGTAAAGATCAAGTCAAACTTTAAGTTTGATATGATGAGTCACACCACATTAAATGGTTAACCAAATATTTTGAGTATGATTAGAAGTGGTGTATCTAAGCACCTTAGTCCGTGCTCTCATAATTTGGTACCATGGTATGAAGGGCATTTAAAAGGATAGAGAAGGTGAGAATATATAGAGATAGTTATGTGGATTGGATGAAGAACCCACTGGTATGGGACAGTGGGGATTGATTCCCATTGAGTACTTTTTCTTGATGGCCAAAAGAAAAAGGGACTCATGATCCAATGGAATATGTCAAGAAGATAATATCTAAGAATAGACATCTTCTTCAATTATCCTCTCAAAGGGGTAAAGAATTCTTCTAACAAGATACAAAGGGATATATCTCTCATAGACAGTTAGAAATAAAGAGAGAATTCAAATTCTTTGAGTTTGAAGGTAAACTCCAAAGGATGAAGCTCTAAATGCTTCATCCAAAAGCATAACTTGAAACTCAAGAAACATAAAGATGACCTTAGGCCAAGCTTGAAAGAAAGCTCAGAAAGATCATCTTTTGGATACTTGGTAATTCAAGTTAACTAAAGAATAAGAAAGATCTAATAAGATATCTTAAATGGATCTAGAATGTAAAGGGAGAGAATTCTAGAAGGATCAAGAAGACCTTTAAGGTTTGAGATCCAACTAAAGATCCATAAGGATTAAACATTGAAGAAATGACTGGGATAATCTCTTTCTACTTGTGATCTTAAAGATAACATGATCTTTTACACTATGAGTTCCCATCTTGGGACATAGTTATAAAGATCTTAATCTTTTTGGAAGAGAAATTAAAATAGATTTCAACCATTCAGAGTCTTCAATAATTAGATTGATCCCTATGGATTCTAGTTTCTTAAAGTGGATTCTCAAAACTATGTAAAGTTTTGAAAGAACATTTAACCCACTTTTGGTAAGCTATTCTCTCTGAAGATAAAGAGGATGTTATATCCTCTTAGAATTAGATAGATAATCCACCTATACCATTCTATTGGTTGGGCAAGGAATTATTAAAATAGCTTCCCCTCTTTGTTTGGAGGCAAATTTTAAACAGGAAAATCCACCCATTTTACTAAGCCTAAAGGTACAAAGTATGTGTACATCTAAGAAGAAGTGATTTGGGTAGGGATTATGAAAGATTCATCTTCCTTTTAGAACAAGCTGGATTTTGACTTGAGAGATGAATCTGATAAGGAAAACGGGTAGCATTCACCTATTTTGCTAGCGATGGACCAAGGTAGTAATTTAGCTGAAGTCACTTTATATCCACCTAATTTACATGTTTGAGCTATGGAGAGCTAGATGGCACATGGCTTAAATAAGGAGATAGGTAAGGATTTTCTCTTCCACCCTTTTCATTCCTTCCATACTTTGCATTCGACTTAGTTCCTTTTTTTTTGTCTGCAAACTAGATGGAACTTTGAATGATTGGGGCAGGGAATTAGACCACACATGGATTCTCCTCGTTTAAGATTCAATTGGGGAATAATTCCCCTTTCAAATTAAGAGGCGGACTTAGAGAGATGAAAGCCATGATGCTTGAGATAGATCATGGTGCAAGGGGGAATACCCCAAGGTATATATCTCCACTCATTTCCGAGGACGGAAATGCCTTTAAGGGGAGGAGAATTTTGTATAATTACATGGGTCTAAGGGGTAGAATCCTTGGGTTTCTAGGTGTGAAACCCTTCGGATTTATGGTTTATTTACCCCTTTTAGATGGGTCTTGAACCTTAGGGTTAATTCTCTAAGGTTGACTACCTTAGGCTTGATTGGAAGCTTCTCCTAGCCACTTGGTTTGTACATGAGAGCTTGGAGAGTCTTATTTTAGAAGCCATGTGATTTCATGTGATTTCCTAAGCTTGGAAACCATGTGACCACCTTAGGGACCCATGTGATGGAAGGTACACATGTCCCCTTGAGAGGGACCACTACAAGGAATATAGGCGCATAGCGACAGTTAAAGCGACATAATTTTGTCGCTATAAAATTGCAAAATGCATCGCAAGAAGCGTCGAGTGCGGACCGTCGATTAAACGACGAGCCAAATGACATTTTTTTCGACGTGTGGTGCGACGGGATGTGCGACGCTCACATAGAGCATCGCTAACATGACGGTTTAAAAAGGAATCACATAAGCGACGTTTTTTGCATCGCATAAGCAAAGCTTTTTGGATCGCATAAGCGATGCTTTTTGCATTGCATAAGTGATGCTAAAAAACGTCGCTTATGTGATGCCAATTCCAGTGGTTTTTACGATGCGTTACCATCGCTTACACGACGGTCTGTTGACACAAAAAAATTAAAACGTTGGAGGCTCTTGGATTGGCATGTTCACACATATGATCGAAGAGCTCTCCAATGTTTGCAATTGCGCTGCGCTTACGAACTGAAACAAGTATATGCAGAATTGTTGTAAGATGAGGTAGAGTATGGTAATTTTGAGCGTGCACCATCACCTGGTCAACGTGATAATGCTTGGGTATGTATTTTTTATATAAATTAATATCATTATTTTATTTAAAAACCATATACAAAATCAAATTACTGTTGATATACATGAATACTTGCTCGATGATGATGATGATGATAATTTTTCTCATAATGTTAATATACCTCGTACACATCATGGACTTACTGTTCATCAATTACAAGCAGAGGTTTCTAGAAATCCTCTACCTCCTGGTTTAGAGACTGAAATGGCTAGAGATTATCCATTTCCAGCTCATGATCGTTCCTTTAGATAGAGAGGTTTTCAACTTTTGGGGTAATCGCTATATGATTGCTCCATCCACTGTTACTAATGCTGGTCGTGGTCTCTTTATTGTAGAGGATTTGTATGTGCCTCCGAACTCTGAAGTCACTCTTATGTCATTTTGTGGTCCTATATATGGATGGCAAGATTGGCATCGACTTTCACGTTATGTTCAAAGCATGAGTACTTATGGAATATGCTTGAAAGCAACATCCCTTACTAGTAGAAGGATTTTACATGCAGAAAATGAAAGATTATATATTGATGGAAGACCTTACATGCATGGAAATATAGCAGGTTTAATAAATCATAGTCAAGGGTTACATAATAGTTCAAGGACTAATTGCACATTTGAGGAGCGTGAAAATAGTCATGAATCACCATACATGAGCAGAGATGTATCAAGATACATAGTTGTCAAAATCTTCTTGACACATATGTTTCTCCTATTTTGGTCGACCTAATACCTGTGCTGCTAAATCTTTTGCATACAAATATTAAGCATCAGTTAGCTATGTAGGTATTAAGTCATATGTAAAATGGGAGGAGCAAATTTATCTCGAAGATTTTGAAGGATGGAAAAATAATTTTAAATGATGGGTGGAAACAAAGTGTCCATTCAATGCAGGTTTTATTCTTACTTTAGATAAGGTAAGAACAAGAACTTGCATTGAATGGATACTTTTTGTTCACCCATCCTTTAAAACTATTCATGCATCTTTCAAAATATTCGCGATAAATTTTTTCCTCCCATTTTACATATGACTTAATACCTTCATAGCTAACTGATACTTAAAATTCGTAAACAGCTTAGCAAGACAGGTAATAGATTGACTATAAAATGGAAAACCGCTAGACGATTCAATGGTCTAGATATGAAAATCTGTAAACCACAATATACAAAAAAACAATTAAAAACAAAAACAAATATACATAGCTACACCTGCATACATACATGTACATACATACATACATATTCATACATATATACACATACATACATACATACATACATACATACATACATACATACATACATACATACATACATACACATGTATACACACATACATATACATATATGCATATACATACACATACGTATATATACATACATATACACCTATAAAACACATATACATACATATATACATATACACATACACATACACACATATATATACACATGCACATGCATATACACATCCACATACACATACACATAAGCATACACATATATAAAATTATATGCATATATATGTATATTTATTTATTTACTTTTTTTAATATATCTTTTTTTATGAACTTACAGTTTATTATCTGAAAAGCTTTTACCAAGTCAGAATATTCTTCCTACCTCACATGATGAAATGAAGAAGATAATCAACAATCTTGGTGTAGATTATCAATGTATACATGCATGTCCTAATGATTGTATTTTATATAGAGGTGAATATGCAAACTCTTTGACATGTCCCAAATGTCAATCTCCTCGATATAAGGACGAAGAAGGTAAAATCCCAAAAAAGGTATTGATACATTTTCCATTGGCTCCATGGATTAGACATATGTTTCAAAGCCTCGAATTATCAAAGCTTTTGAAAAGTATTGATGGAATAATCAGAATTCCTCATGATAGTGTTGCTTTTCAGCATATTGATCCTACATGGTCTGAATTTGCACAAAATCCACAGAATGTAAAGTTAGGAGTTGCATTAGATGGGGTTAATCCATTCTCCATGAAATCCAATAAATGGCCAACATGGCCAGTGGTAGTCATAAACTACAATCTTCCGCCATATCTTAGCATTAAAAAGGAACATTTAATGCTTTCACTTTTAATCCCAGACAAAAGACAAGTTAAAGATATGAATATATATCTTGCTCCTCGCATTTACGATCTCCAAGAGTTATGGAGAGGTATTAATGTCACTGATGTATCAAAAAGCATCAATGAAAGACATATTACAGTTCGTGGTATTGTGGCTTGGACTATTCACGATTTTCCAGGATATGGTGTTTGTTCAGGTATTGATATTTTTTTTTTCAATATGCATATAAATAAATGTGATTTAACCTTATTACATTTTTATCGTTTTCATGATGCAAGAATATCTACTAAAGGTTATAAAGCTTGTCCATATTATGGTGATTGGTTGAGATCAATCTATAGCAAGAATCTCAACAAAAATATTTATCTTCGACATCAATGATTCTTGCCTGATGATCATCCATTAAGATCTAAAAGGGAAGCGATACATTTTAATGGAAAGCTTGAAACAAGTCAGTGTCCAAAACCTATGACGTCTATGGATTGGTATAAAAAATGGACATATGGACCTCTGATAGATCTAGAATCAGAAATCTTCAGTGATGATGAAGATAATGAGTATGTGAAGAGAGGTAAAGGAAAATTGGCACTCACAGAGAACATATCAATATGGTATTCTTTAAAGTACTGGAAATAGTTAAAAGTATGTCATCTTCTTGATCCTATGCATATATTCAAGAATATTGGTTATTCACTATGGCAACCTCTTCTTGGACTAAAAGATACCATAGTATCAAGGAATGATTTGAAAGATCAAAACTCAAAACCAAATTTATGGCTAGTTTTTGATAGACATTGACAGGAAATGACTTATGCACCTACTCCTTGGGTACTTACAACAAAAGAGATACAAAATATCAACAATAGGATTCAATTGATTAGGACTCCTACATGATATGGAGCATCTTTTCAAAACATGTTTACTATGGATGATAAGAGGTTATCTGGGTTAAAGACCCATGACTGGAATAACTTTTTGAAACATATTTTACCTTTGGTTATCGATGGATGTACAAAGAAAGGAGTACGAGATGTGATCTATCATCTTGGATCGCTTATAAGGTAATTATGATACTTCTATATTTAATATGTATGAATATTGGATATCTTTTATTTTTGAGTTAACTTCATTATAATTTTTTTTATGATATGCATAGGTGGATTACATCAAAAGAGATTGACAAAAACTCGATCCCACAAAAAAAAATGTGAATGCAAAGAGCTACTATGTTTGATGGAGAAAGAGCTTCCTACTTCATTTTTTGATATTCAGGTTCATTTATTAGTCCATCTTGTAGATGAAATAGAGATTACAGGTGTTTTCAACACTCAATGGTTGTTTTGGGTCGAGCGATTTATGGGAATATTAAAAGGTTATGTGCGACAAAGAGCGAAACCAGAAGGATCCATGGCAAAGGGTTGGACGCTTGAAGAGTGCATGTATTACGTTAGTGAGTACCTTGAAAGAGTTCATGTATGGACCAACGAGTCTTCTTCAAAAATAATAGATGAAGTATTATCAGGTAAGGGAGTTCCATTTTTATTTACATTTCAATAAATTCTTTCACGGATTGGCTAAATAGTCGTTTGCAACGTGCCAATGCAAATAATGAAGAAATATCAGATGAGCAGAGAGAGTTAATGATAGGTTATGAACGAAAGGTAATTTTATTTTAATAATATTATGTTTTCTTCATATATGTATATTAGTTTCTATTTACTAATTTAATTTCTTTTGTAGGCTCGAATGTTCACTAATATGTGGGCTTTTGGACAACATATTAGAATCAAAGCCATTGATTCTTTACATAAAACAGAGGATTCTAGTATTGTTGCTTCTTTCAAGCAACTATCACGTGCTAACTCAAAAGACACGAACCTTATAGATGGCGAACTTGGTTACGTAGGAACTATTGTTGGTATCTACAGAATTTCATTTTGTACCTTCAAACAGGTAGAAAAAGTTTATATTTTTTAAGATAGAGTTAATTATTTTTTAAAGCACCTAATAATGGGTTTCTGTTTTAATATATTTCGATAGGTCATTTTGAAGGTTGACTAGTTTCGAGCCGAGTATAAAGGTAGTAATTCCACATTAAGAAAGGAATTATCTGGGTTTTGGGCAATTGATTCTTCCAAGGTAATGCGATCTACTAAAGAACCATATATTCTTCCTAGGAATATTGAAATACCATTTTTTAATAAAACCCAGATGCTCGCCCTTGGTGGTAAGTCATTCATGTTCAACCTAGAGGTAGGTCATTGTTTGAACAGTTTATTATTAGAGAGATCGAAGAAAGTCCTCTTGATGATTCAGCATTAGATACTGATACATCAACATCTAAAAGAGAAATTAGAATCATTATACGTGATCATGATACTAATCTTTTTGATGAAGAGGATAATACTCTACATGCTGATTCTACTGATGAGGAAGATGAACTACCAAAAATCGATATTAATCCATCAATAGATGATGTGACTCATGAGAACACACATTTAACAATAGAAGAAATAAATGAAATCAATAAGGATAATGAAGATGAGACTATATTGATGTCTTACCAAAATGATTAGATAGTAAATTCTACTGTAGTTATCGATCAATAACTTGAAGCTTTTGAATGTCAGATAATAGATTCTTTATTCAACTTGAATAACGATGAATCCTACTAGAGAGATGAAATCATGTTCTTTTAAGTTAAAACATGAAGCTCAGGGGTATGCTAATTATTTTATATATAGCTTTATCTTCGAGGAGCAAATTTTTATCATGTATGTATGCATATGTATACATGTGTTAGTATGCATATATATGTATTTCATGTATATGTATGTGTGTGCATATGTTTGATATATGTATACATGTGTTAGTATGCATATGTGTATATATGCATATGCATTTGTGTAAAATATTCATGTATTCATGTAATATATGCAAGTGTTTATAATTGTGTATGCATGTATAAGTATACATTTGTGCATGTAGGCATGTATATGTGATGTGTACATGTATATATGTATATGTGTCTATGTGTAAATGTGTACATGTAAATATCTATGCATATATATATATATATATATATATATATATATATATATATATATATATATATATATATATATATATATATATATATATATATATATATATATATATATATATATATATATATATATATATATATGTGTGCATTTAGGCATGTATGTGTGATGCATAATGTATCTAATCCATTTTATATTTATGTATGTGTATCTACATGATGTGTATATATCTTTATATATATTATGATCCTTGTTGATTCGAGTAGCTATATATAGAGGCATAAGGTTGGGAGGAGAGGCATCTCTCTAGTAGGACGTCGGAGGAATAGATGCACTGTGTACATATACTTCAATCATATGGCTAAAAGGCTGAATTAGAGTTTCTAAGTTAGGGGTTTTAAAACCCTAATATCAAAATTAGTGTTTTTGAATTAGGATTTTTGAAATATATATATATATATATATATATATATATATATATATATATATATATATATATATATATATATATATATATATATATATATATATATATATATATATATATATACACACACACACACACATAGATATAGATATAAATATAGATATATCAGTATGCATGTGTCTATGTACGTGTTTCTATATGTGCATATGTGTAGCGGGTTACTTTGATATACCCTTAAAATAACGTATTTTATGTTTGCTTTTCAAGATGCAGCAACCAAATACAAGACAAGTTACCTCAACTTCGAGCAAGAGGAGAAGCAGAAGAGCAAAGAGAAAGAAAATGGTGAAGAGGGGATCCAACTCATGAGTTCAAGAAGAAGGCCAGATTCCCAATTTCCTACCTCATTGTTTTCCCATTTCACCTATTTTCCCAAGTTGCCTAATTTCCCATTTCACCTATTTTCCGAAGTTGCCTAATTTACCATTTCACCTATTTTCCTAAGTTGCCTATTTTCACATTTCACCAATTTCCTGAGTTGTCAAATTTTTCCAGTTCACCAATTCTCTAAGTAGTCTAAATTCCTAAGTTGACCAATTTCTCAAACTAGTCTATTTTTTAGTCAAATTTTACAAGTTAGTCGACTTACTCAAAAGTTCACCATTTTTATGAAGTTATTCTACTTACTTCAACGGTGGACAGCGCCGAATACCAGAATTTGGAAGATAGTGATGGCGCAAAAAAGTGGACCAAGAAGGAAGCTTCTAGAGTACCAAAATTATCAGAGAGCTTGCCAAAGAAGAAAATAATTTTGTCCCCTTTTGCTATCCTTCACTTCTAGGAAAACTATATAAGTAGACCTCTCCTTCAACCAAGGACAAGCTCAGAGAGAGACTCAAGGAAGGAATGCATTGTTGAAGCTTTGCCTTCTCTTTGTGTGTGTAGAATTCTTAGCTTACCACTAGTGCTCCACTTGGTAGAATTGGAATCAGCTAGCTTGGCACTCTGAGTGAGTAGTGGGCAAGTAGTGATTGGCCAATCTTCTTTTAGCAGCTAGTTGGAAGACTAGAGTTTTGAGCATGTCTGTTTATAATCCTCGTTTGAGCTGTTTGTACTCATAATTTCAGCTTCTTTCTTTCATTCTGCTGTGTGTCATTGTATGTGCTATTCTTTCTTCCCTGTTGAGTCTTCAAATTGCAACCAATAGTGCATATTGCACTTAAGAGGACACACCACATCGAGCATATAGATCAAGAAATTGATCTACAGGTGCTCATTTTGGCACACACGGTGGGATCTTGGTTGTAATTTGAACTTGTTAAAAGTTCAACCCTTAGAAGAACCGAGTTAATGAAGAGCGTTAGCGTGATAGTCTATGACTCATACTCGCTCCAACCATAAGGAAGGATCCCTTAGTCCTGTAAGGATTCCCATAAAGAGTTATCAATGGAAAAGATTACACTACATTCTTCCTAGAGCTCCACCACTTCCACTTCCATTTCTTGATGCATCATCATCGAGAGGCATCTCGGATCGGCACTTAACGCCTCCTTCAACGGACATGGCAGACAACCAAAGACCACAAGCCGCAGCGATGGGGGACGACTTGACTAACTTGCTCTCTCGGATCAACATCAAATTTCTTTCCTTCAAGGCAGCCCCTCATGAGGATGCGGATGATCACGTCAAGAGGTTTCTTTCCCTATGTAAGAGTAGGGGTTTACATCAGCGAGAAGATGCCTTTCTTGCCTTGTTTTCAGCCACTCTTGAAGGGCTCACAGATCGATGGTATAATCAACATGATGAAGCACATTTCACCACCTGGGATGCCCTCAAAACTGCCTTTACAACTATGTTTACCCCAGGTAACTCCATGGAATGCATTCTCGATCAATTGGAAAATCTTCAATTACAAAAGGGAGAGGCATTCTCTGAATTAATGACCAGAGTGAAGGCATTAGTTTCTCATCTTCCTCACAATCCTCGGGATTTTCTAGTCAAGAAATGGGTAGAGAAGGCTCTACCAAAAACTTCACAGCAAAAACTAAGAGAGTTGCTACAAGATGATGCATCATTAGAAGAATTCGAAGCTGGAGCCTCGAGGATCGAAGCAGTAAGAGTCCAATTCAGAAAACATGATAGTACGGATGAATTCACAAGTGATCCTCTCACACATTTAAGAAGAGAGTTAGAAGCCTTGAAGTTACAAAAAACCTTGCAAGAAGAAAAAGCTGCTTGGCAAGGAAGGGATGAAGCGCTAGCTCTGCTACAACAAGAATTGGAGGAGCTTAGAACGCAAAAAGAGGTAAAAACATCGATTTGGTGCACCTTATGTAAGAAATCAGGACATTCTTCTCAAGATTGTCCGGAGAGGTTGGTGTATCCATTTTGTGGAAAACCAGGCCATGAAGCAAGAAATTGCTATTTTGTCAAGGGTATGCAAGCGAATTGGGCATCACCAAGTGTATCTGTATATCAGCCCCTATTACCAACTCCAAGGTTTCAAGTCGAAAGCATGTATACCACTACTCAGGTAAACTCCTCTAACGAAAGAAAACCTCCATTTCGAAGACCATCTCGTCCTATCATGTGCTACAGATGTGGCGAATATGGGCATTTTCAAGGAAAATGCTCCCTCCCACAAGGATCTCCACCTTGTAGGTTTTGCTCGGATACAATGGATCATTATTCGAAGGACTGTCTGAAACAGAAGGCTTCTACAAGTGGATCAGCTCCATGCTACCAATTCAATGTTATCTCTGTCAAAAAGAGAAAGCAATCAACAATTCATTCAAGTAAGAGAGAAGAGAGCAACACTCTTAATTATCGAGGTATCCAATTTTCTCCTGTACACTCACAGTGGCACTTATCTCAGAAAGAGGACCTGAATATGTGTAATGCCCCTGGGCAATGTGGATGATTTTTTTCACCTAAAGAAGTTGACCCATTTTTTAAAAATGGTCAAGTTCATGAAGTTGACTTAGAAGATGGGCAAGTGACTAAAACATTTGACCAACTTTGTAAAAATGACCACGTTCATAAAGTAGACCAATTTTTGGAAAATGGTCAACTTGAAGTTGCCCAAACTTTTAAAAATAGTCTACTTAAAAATGGTCAAATTTTTGAAGTCGACTTATGTTCTTAGGATAGCCAAACTCAGGAAGATAGACGATTTTTTGAAATCGACTCATTTTCCCAGATTCATGCCACTCCACTAAGTGATCTTGGTCAACTTCATGGAGATGTTTCCCTGCACAATCATGGACCATAAAAAGAAACCCCAAGCTATGCTCCAGAGTTAAAACCTCATTCACAACAGAGAGAAGAAGGAAATCTAGAACTCAATGCAAACCCATCTTTCAGCCCAAGTCCAAAACCTAGAGTGGTGGCGTTGCAAGAAATGGATCAAGAACAAGGGGTGCAGACTAGAGCCCAGAAAAAGAAAGCAGAAGCAAGGGTCCTCCAAGAAAAAGACTCGGGTACGAAAAATTTTGAAGTTTTGCAAGAAATAGACAAGGTTTTTGAAGAGACAATGAGGGAATTCCATTCATCTAACAAGCCTCCTCTACCTTCGCCAATACCATCCATCATCAAAACTGAGGAAATATTAAACAACACCTTCCAGCATGTATCATTGTATGATCTATTAAGACTGAATGAAAGATTTAGAAGTGAAGTTATAGGGATCATAGAGACATTGTCTCCTTCGATAATGCTCGCAATAAGTGGTGGGCACACTCCAAAGAACATGATGGAAGCTTCAATTTTCGAGAACTTCACAAAGATATCAACCAACTCTCTATCCGACTTCAGGAGTCCATGTCTATTAGTCACTATATATGGAATAACTATAAATGGAGTAATAATCGATGGAGGTTCAGGCATAAATCTCATGCCAGATTTTACCCTAAAATCACTTGGACACCAACTTTCAGGTGAAGCAAAGTTCACAATAACCTTGGCTGACCACAATCGAGTTAAACCTCTTGGTATTGTAGAAAAGGTATCGGTAGAGATGGACGGGCTTACATTCTTTCTAGATTTTGTGGTGTTAAATCTACCGCAGGTCAATGGAGGCTTTCCTCTACTCATAGGGAGGCCATGGCTAAGGCACATCCAAGCCATGCATGATTGGGAAACTGATACTATTATAGTTAACATGCCGGGGCAAGTACAAAAACAAGTACATTTAGATCCGAAGGGATCTCATGGAGGTAATGCTCATTCCTTCACTATTCTCGAAGAACAACACATTCCTATCACGGAAGCATGTAATGAAATTGAAATAAACGATGACCAAGATCTTTTGGAATGGATGGAAGCCTTCCCATATTATGGCATATATATTTGTGAGGGAGATTCTAAATAGGTAGAAACTCTTGGGCTTGGAGAACCCATCATGGACTTGAGGAGGGGAAAGAAAGGAGCCTCGAAGGATTTGACCCAAGGAAAGGAGAAAAGAGCTACAATAGATGACTTACCGATACCATCCGACATATAGTGGATGAAAGAGCTTTCACCTTCATGGATGCAAGAAAAGGAATCAAAGATCAACGTAGAGGAATCTTCGGCCTATCCACAATGCATTTTTGAAGACCAAAACAAAGAATCAACCATGACATCTCAACCTGTAAGGCAAGTCAATCTTGGAATGAGGAGCATTCTGAATACAACCAATCTTACTAGCAACATCAGGTAACCACTTTCATGCAAAATTTCAAGGATGTGTTTGCATGGAGTTACCATGATTTAGAAGGAATTCCGGTTCATCTTGGAGAGCATTCCATTCCACTCATTCATGATGCTAAGCCAGTAAGAGGAAGGATTTATCGACTAAATCCAAAGTATGTAGAAGCGGTCAAAAAAGAAATAGAAAAGCTAGAGGATGCAAGGATCATTGTCGCAGTGGAGCATTCTGAATGGTTATCATTGATGGTAATAGTCCAAAAGAAGAAATCCAACAAGATTCATGTTTGTGTCGATTTTCGGGCTCTCAACCAAGTTACGATTCCCGATGGGTTTCCAACCCCATTTTCAGAACAAGTTTTGGAAGATGTGGCTAGTCATGTTTTATAAAGTTTCATGGATGGATTTAGTGGATACAACCAAGTGTTCATCCAACCAAAGGACCAAGCTAAAACTGCATTTGTAACTCGATGGGGTATGTATGTATATACTAAGATGGCTTTTGGATTATGCAATGCTCCTGCCTCTTTCAATCAAGTGGTTTACTCAATCTTTCGATCATTGTTGCCAAAATTCTTGAGAATCTTTATGGACGACTTCTCCACCTTTTCAAGCACTAGATGTTCTACTCCAGTAGAAAACTTCACTGATCATCTTTGTCAATTGGAACAGGTTTTTAGTGCTTGCAGAGAAGCCAAATTGAAACTCAATCCAAACAAATGTCACTTTTTGGTGACCGAAGGGACACTCTTGGGTCACATAGTCTCAACAAAAGGTATGGCTCCCGATCTTGATAAAATCAAAGCAATACTTCACATGCCCAAACCAATTAATGCAAAAGAAATCAAGAGTTTCTTACGACATACCGGCTATCACCGCAAGTTCATAAAAATGTATGCTGAGATAACTAAGCCCCTCTCTTGGCTCGTTAAAAAAATGGTACCCTTTCAGTGGACTGAAGAAGAAGACAATGCATTCACCCTTCTAAAAACCAAACTTATCAGTGCACCTATTTTAGTAGCACCAGATTGGAATGCTACCTTCCACGTTCATGTGGATGCAAGTTCTATAGTGGGAGGAACCATACTCACGCAACCTAGCAAAGAACATAAACTTGACCGACCCATTTACTATGCTAGCAGAATTTTAACCAAAGCAGAGTGCAACTATAGTAGTACTAAAAGAGAAGCACTCGCTATTGTTTTCACCCTCAAGAAGTTCTATCAATATTTGTTGGGAATTCACTTCACACTCATCACCGACCATCAGGCAATCAAATATTTGCTAAACAAGCCGAACATCTGTGGAAGAGTGTGGAGGTGGCTACTCTTATTCCAAGAATTCAACTTCGAACTAGTTCAACGACCTGGAAAGTACCATGTGATGGTAGATCACCTTTCAAGGATTAAAGTGTTGGTGCAGGGCTATCAACAATTGAAGTTTTTTATGAAGAATTGAAGTCAAGGACTGAAGAAAAGATCAAGTTATGAAGCATGAAGGAAGTGCATATCCAGAAGATGAAGATGTGTACACATATGTACATTAATTTAAAGTTAGCTCACTTATACTTTTGATTAGTTATGAGCTTGTAAATATTTGACTATATATACAAGGAAAAATATCGGGGAAAATATGAGAGAATGTGTGAGAACAAGAATTGAAGAGAACTAGAAGTCATTAGACACTTGTGAAGTGTGTAGAATAGCTCTCTCATCCAAATGTAAAGTTTTTCAGTAATGAAGAAAAGTTGTGCGCGATTTTTCTGAGTGTTCTCCTTTTGTGCTTGATCATTTCAAGAATCCTTTTGTAGATGTCTAATTCCATAGTTAATGAGTCTATGGTTAAATTTTGAAAGCCTAATCGTAAACAAGCTGTGAGAATTATGAGTAGGAACATTCATATGTGAAGAAGTGATGAGTGTTCTCTGAAACAGGCACAATCTCGATGGTCAAAGAATTGATCATTTCTGAGTGGACAGTGTAAATTTTTGACAAATGAGGAGTCAAAATCTAAGTTGGAAGGTAAGCCATCTATGGCTAAAAGTATTTGCATAAACGGGTTCTAGTTTGAGAGAACCAAGTGTTAGAAGTTAAAGGTGTCTGAATCGACTTCTCAGAAGAACAATTTTAGACATAGGTGACTTGTTGAGATCATTTCTCAAGATCTACTGAGTCTTTTGGAATGACTTAACTTGAAGGAGGTGCACAAACTATAGACGACACCTTGTGCAAAGTTTTATAAAAAACTTTACACATTTGATAAGTCAATGAGAGAGTTATGTGCAGCAAACTTTCTGTAGAGTCATCTTCTTCACAGTTTATCCAAAATTTCCATAATTGTTCATTGAGCCTCCAAATTGGTGAAGGTTTTGAGTTACTCTTGATATAGAGGTGCTCTAATTTCAAGAGTAGCTTGTTCTTTTGGAGATTAACACTCTCCATCAGTGGTATCAAAGAAAAAAAGTATCAAAATTGAAGAAAGGAGGACCCCGACTGCTGCAATCATAAAGAATTCAACATCTGAAGATTCAAAAGGTGAAAGCTTGAGAGCAAAGCTTGAGAAGGAGGCCATACGACATCAAGGAAGACAAAAGGAACATCATTTGAAGTAAAGGTAACCTTATTCCTCATAAAGCTAGAAGGATTTAATATACAGGTGAAGAAAGGATGGGAGATTCTCTTCAGATAGAGAAACTGGATAGAGAAAACTATCCAACATGGTCAATGATGATGGAAGCTCATCTTATGAGCAAAGACTTGATAGGTTATATCACAGGTGAAGAACAAAAGCCTCACTTCAGAGATCCTAGTGTTCCAACTAGGGAGGAATTATCAGATTTGAAGACTTGGATGAAGACAGATGCTCAAGCTAGGAGCATTATCTACATGGTAGTTAATGATTACTTGCTACCTCACATTAGAGGTCTTGAAAGTGGAAGTGATATATGGAATGCTTTGGAAGAGCACTTCCAAAACACCACAAAGTCAAGGAAGGCATCCTTGTGGGAAGAATTTACCACATTCAAGAAGAAGGCCTCTCAATACATCTCAGATTATGTAACAAGAATGAAGGACATTGCAGATGCATTTAGGAGAAGTTGATGAAGATATTGAGGAGGATAAATTGGTAAGGCAAATTATCACATGTTTAAGAGGTGATGACAAATGGAAGCCATTCATTTTGTTTACTGAATTATCACTAGATCATTTTACTCCTGATTTGAATCAGTTGCTAGAACACATGCTAACCTTTGAGCAGGATGTCAAAGGTGAAGGTGATAAAAGTACATGTCAAGCAATGTATTCAAAGGATAAGAAGAAGAATAGCAAAGGGAAGCAACAAACAAATGAGATGAAGGTACAACTAGCCAAGCTAACTTCCTAAGAGGAAGAGGAGGTGGCAAAGGTAGAGGAAGAGGCAGGAGTAATAAAGATGGAGTCAAAGCTTGCTGGATTTGTGGTAAGACAAATCATTTAGCTAATGATTGTTGGCATAATACTCAGAATAATGGTGGATATAATCAGAACTTTAATTCAAGAGGAAGAGGTGGCAGAAATCAAAGAGGTAATTTCAGAGGTAGAGGTAGTAGAGGTTACTTTGGAAGAAATGCAGGTAGGGGATTCCAAAGTCAACAATACAACAATACCTACTACAATTATGCTTCAGATTAGAAGGAGGATTCAACATTGATAATGAATGCAACTTGTGAAAGGCAAAGTGAAGACCAAAGAGTCTTCTATATTGACTCAGGGTGTAGCAATCACCTGAGTGGCAACATAGCTTTGATGACTAATTTGGAGAATAAGGTAACTAATCATGTAGTTCAAACAGGTGACAATACAAAGCACAATGTGAAGTCAATTGGATCAGTGAAGGCCAAGGATGGAAGTACTCTCTTGAGTAAGGTTTTTTATGTTCCTACAATTCCTAAGAATCTGATAAGTGTAGGACAAATTGTTGAAAAAGGTTATGAAGTTAGGTTCACTAATGAAGGAGTGTTTGTGGAAGCCCTTAGCAATGGGTATAAACAAATTGTTTCAGGAAAGAAAGAAGGAAGATTGTTCACATTAAAGATTGTTCACTTATGGAGGACACAAGATCTGTGAGTTAGATCTTTGGCACAAAAGGCTTGGACATTTTAATGAAAGAGGTATCAAAGATATGGTTAATAATGGTTCAGTGCTTGGATTGCCTAATGTTGTAGGTCAACATATGACATACAGATGTGAGGCATGTCAATTAGGTACGGCTCATAAGCAATCTTATTCCAAGCATGGTTTTATGTATTCAGAGAAGCTTGAGTTGGTACACACAGATGTGTGGGGACCATCAAAGGATTTCAATATCAATGGTTCAAGGTAGCGGCGCTGTTATTCATGCGCGTGGCCAGTTGGTTCTCCTTGGGTGGCACTATTATTCATGTGCATGGGCACTTTGATTTGTGTGTAGGCCTATTGTGATACTAGTGTACTAAAGTAGATTCTCTCAATGAGGCCCCTTACTTTTTAGGGCTACTCTCCACAGTTATCGAGGTAGCGTTGGAGAGTTTTGCTGGCTATAATCATGGAACCATTACATGGAGCTCGATATGATTCTTCTCCGCCCAACCACATGGAGCCCTTAATGTCTCTCTCTCTCTCTCTCTCTCTCTTCCATCTCCATAATAGGAAAATATACCATGAATCTCATATGAGTGCCACTTGGCACTCATGTGAGTATCATACCTATCATGTATAAGAGGAGGTTCTCACCTCTCAAATATGATACTCCATATAAAACTTCCTTAGAGAATAAATGTGTTGAAGAAGCATCCTTAGATCATCTATGAGTTGAAGGAGTTTGAATACACAAATAGGCAAGGATGTCATTTGCATCAAAGGGGTTGTTTTACTAGCTCATGTGCACTAAATTTCTTTTCCACACGACCAGATTGATTTTGGTCTTATACTAGTGTGTCTCTGATGTCACTCGCATGCTTGCTTGACTCAAATCCATATATTGTCTAGATATTAGGAGATTTTTCACTAGCTCGACCAAAACCTTCATAAAATCATAGCCAATTGGAATGTGATGTATGAGCATGTTTTTGACATTTTTTATTTTGCCTGTTCGCATAAAATAATTATTTGAATAATTGAGATATCTCTTGTCAACATCAGATATGTGCTATTGTAAGGCTCTTTTCTTGGAAATCCATGAAACCAATCTACACTCCTCAAAAGATCTTCACTTCTTGCACAATCTGCACCATTATATGCTTTCAAATCCATAACTTCAAGATATTAATGGTACAATCCTTTGTTTTCTTTTCCTTTGATGCTTCTTCATAAGTTATTCATTCTTGCTCCTCATGAACTCTTGTCATGTAAGCTTCGTGACAAAATCCTTGTGGTTGCCTTCTTTCTCTTATTGTATACCTTGATTGGCTCTTTGTCTTTCTCTTGTCTTCGAGGTTGTCTTCTTCTTGATATAGGTGTTTCACTTTCTTCTTCCTGAGATTCATTTTCCTTTGAAAGTAAATCTAGAATTTTCTTTAACCTTTGATTAGGGGATTTAACTCATCATAAGAACTTGGTCCTTTTTCATGTCTTCTTCTTCATCTTTGTGCACATCCTGCTCGCACCAAAATTAATCTTCATGAAAAACAACATCTCCTTAAACAATTATCTCTAGGGTGTGTGGATTGATACACCTATATCATAATTGGCCTTCTACCATATCAATGAAGAACATTTTTTGTGACCTTGGATCCAAATTTGACCATAACTATTGTGAAACATTAACATAGAATGTGGGATCAAAGTGTTTACAATTAGAAACATTGGTAAGGAATTCATAAGGTGCTCTTTGTACATTTAATCGATAGAATCCTATTCAAAACATATATTATCATTTTTTATGTCTCAATAAGTGACAAATCATTCTCATTTAACATGCATCTACCCATCTGCAAGATAGATGTATTTCTTCTCTTGGCCATGCCATTTTGTTGTGATATGTATCTATTAATAGTCTTCTTTTTTGTTCATTTTTCTTCCAAATATGCAAAAAAGAAAAGATTAGAAAAGTACTAACCAGATCCATCTAATCTCAATCTTCTTATGCTTGTACATGTCTACTTAACAAATTCCAAGGTACCATTCTTTGGAGAAATATATGTAGCACTTCGTGAAGACACTCTAGTACATTTTTTACCAATTGTGAAGCTTTTTAATTTGCTACACTTTTTTCTTGCATGGTTGGGGTGTGTTTCAGATGGTGGACTATCCTTCACCATGTGAACCATCCCCTGGGAATGGAGGTGTGACATGCACGCATACATACATACATACATACATACATATTTACTTAGGATTTGTACTTTATCCTCGGCTTGAGATCATTTTTAGGAAATCTATTATCTATTACAGTAATGTCTCTCTATTTGCAAACATCTTGAGGCCTTATTAACTTGTTTGGTTAACTTAAAGTTTAGCTATGTAGCTTGGTAAAATCGGTGGGATTGAATTACATAGAATATTAGGTTTCTTGTATAATTAGCTTATCCAAAGATATATGAACTTGCAACAAACAAATCATCCTTGTTATAAAAAGGACGTATTTGATTATGAGTTGTTTCCTTATATATTTCATTGTGAGTATGTGATATTCATGGGTGTATGGCATTGAATATCTACCACTTCTTGGATAGATGGTTCAAATTCACACACACACACACGCACATATATATATATATATATATATATATATATATATATATATATATATATATATATATATATATATATATATATATATATATATATATATATATATATATATATATATATATATATACATATATAGGTAAAGGTTATGGATCACTTTATGAAAGCCGATGATGGAATAGCTTTGTGTCAAACAAAAAAACATTGACACATGATTACAACATTTTGTTCTTGACGATTGCAAACCTATTACCACTCCTATGGAAATAGTGTAAAGAGAGTCTTCATGATGCGAGAGATGCATTTGATGTTGTTCTCTATGAACAGGTTGTTGGATGCTTGATTTATTTATGCATAACCCAGCTTGATATTCAGTTTGTTATCTCTTATATTAGTAGGTTTATGCATTGCCTAGGTGTCAAGCATTGGACAGTTAAGCACATCTTCCACTACTTGAGTTGTACCTGACTACTTGGATTGTTTTCTTCCAAGGGGGATCATAAACACTAGATTTACATGCTTTTTTTGACTTTCTCATTCCCTAAAATAGTCATGATAGACTGTAGGTATGGAAAGTCAAGGTGAAACTCTTTTAACCAAGGAGAGTTTGATAAAAATATATGTCAAAGAGAGGAATAATTTAAAAGAACAAGATTCATTACATAATACAATCAACAAATATAGAAATTTTTTTATGGTGATCCATCAAAAGCTGCATTAATATTACAGCGAGTAATTGTTAAATGAACCAATGCAAAATTTTAATTAATCTCTCCCAATTCATTGTTGTTTTGAAGCCTCTTGACATCTTTGTGAATCAAATTTTTGGATACACAGATATGCGATTTTTTACAAACTATTTTCTAAAATGTGTTGTACGTCAAAAATTAATTTGTAAAATAATTTTTTACAAATTATTTTCTACATTTAATCCCATTCAACACGTGAACCATCTTGAATCTTTGTCTTTTTGGGTATCTAGAAGTAGCATGTTACAAGAAGAGAAAAAATCATTGTTTTCTCGATGTATAATTTTTATCATAATTATGCATATTATTTTTTTAAGTGGAAGACAAGTCTCCAACACATAAAAAATAAGTATTTAAATCGAATTCTAAATATTCATGCATTATTATACTTTTTTTTTTGAATGAGACAACTCTTCAACACATAAAAAAGAATAAACCTATATATTTTCACTAAATTATGTTTAAAGTGTGACATAGCATTTCTAACATATTAAAGATAACCCTAACATGCTAAGTCTTACTTTTATTGTGTTATAAAAACCCAACACAATAAAAGAATCCCACATATAAATACTCCTTTTTTATCATTTTCATATATAATACCTAATATATTCTTATCAGCCATTCTATAAGTTTATCTCGATATAACTTATTTTAAAAGTGTGAGATGAACGTTGAGAATAACGACAATCTTATTTTTATGGTTACTTGGTGTCTCTCATTATAATGAATCTTAACTTATGTCTTTTGTAAAAGCGTGTATGAAATAAAGGACATGTTTAAAACTTTTTCTCGTTTTGAGGATCACCTTTCTCTATGCAAAAACCAATAAAGCAAGCAATCCTACACAGTCGAATTAAAACTATCGAAGATCCTTAGTTACTTCGGGCCATCATTCTTGTATTGCCTTCATGCAATTTTAACCCCTATTTTGTGGATATGGGGTTGGGTCCCATGGATACTATGCCCATTCACTTTTATAATTATTCTTTCAATCAATTTATGAAAGTTGATGATGGAATAGCTTTGTGTCAAACAAAAAACACTGACACATTATTGCAGCATGTTGTTCTTGAAGATTGCAAACCTATTACAATCCCTATGGAAATAGGTGTATAGAGAGTCTTCATGATGTTAGAGATGCATTTGATGTTGTTCTCTATCAACAGGTTGTTGGATTATTGATTTATTTATGTCTAACTTAGCATGATATTCAATTTGTTATCACTTATATGAGTAGGCTTATGCATTTCCTTGGTGTCAAGCATTGAGAGATAGTTAAGCACATCTTATTAGGCCACTTATAGTTGTGAGGATGAGCATAGGGAAGCTTTCACAACAACTGTTGAGTGTGTGTGGCTCATATGCCATTTGGCTAATTTGGGTGTTGGTCAGTCTTCTACCACCACCATCTTCACAGACACTTGGAGTGTGTTGGCAGTTGCAAGGAACCTTGTGTTCCATGGCCACACAAAGCACATTGAGGTGCTCTATCATTATCTCAGGGAGATGTTCTTTGCTAGATAGATCATTTTGGCTTATGTGCCCACACAAGATAGTGTTGCACAACTTTTCACAAAGGCTCTGCCTAGGGAGAAGTTTGAATCTTTCTACAAAGCTTTGGGCGTACTTCCTTTTGTGGATTGATTGCTTTCCACATAGCTTGGCACTTATACATGAGTGTGAGATCCTTGTTCATTGCATCGCTCCCAGGGTGGATTTGCTGATATATTTCAACAATGATGTGTCTGAAGACATTAAGGACCACCGAAGTACCTTTTTCCCTCTTTAGGAGGTTTTTTTCTCTGGCTTGTATATATGCATATAACCCGAATAGGTCACTTATCTTTGTACAATCACTTGGTAATACATTTTGTATTGTGTTGTGCTCCAAGCTTCTCCTTCTTCTTCCTTGTGTTATTTGTGTGGTTCTATAGACCTTGAACTCCAATAGTATTTGATCTATCTTATCCACGAGTACCATAGCTCTCTTTAATGTAGTAGTCGTGTGTCTGTCATTCTATATACTTGTTTCTCTACCATTGTATCTCTCTCACTCATTCTATCCTTCTCTCTCTGTGTCTCAATCCGTTCTATCCTCTTGTTGTGATTTTTTGTCTTCGACGATTTGTCGATGAAGTCACTATGGTATCAGAACTATTGCACTTTATTATTGATGTGGGTTGGAATTACACACGTGGCAACTTTTTCCCATATCTTAGTCACTATATGTGGCATATTCAAATTCCTTTTATGAGAAAGTATATAACAATGATGTAGGGTTAACATTTACATGCTTACAATAAGGTGAGAGGTGAAGGGGATTTTGACTTAGGCGCATGTGATAAGTTGTTTCCATAGCTAGGCAAGATATTGAAAATAATGAACTTTATATCCAAACCCATGATTTTTTTAATGATTTCTACTAAAAAGGTAAGTGTATCATCTACGAAACAAATGCCTCTGATTCAATATAAAACTAGCACAAATCATAAAAAACTCTATTAAAGTCCATTTGAAGTATGAATACTTTTTAAATTCATATATTTAGAAATATAAAATGTGTAGCACCATAGAGTTTTTTTCATATATATATATATATATATATATATATATATATATATATATATATATATATATATATATATATATATATATATATATATATATCCTAATTCAAGGTTCGAAATCGTATTGTTTGACCATACGTGCTTGTTTTTTGCATGTGTTTTTAATAATTTGCATGTTTAATCATTTTTTGTTACAACATATGGAAACATGTCTAATATCTTGTTGAGTTTTTCATATAATGCAGACATATATACCAATTGTTTACATACACGCTTGCTTTTTTTGTATGCTTTTTCTTATGCTCTGCAAGCTTTATTATTTTATTTAATACAGCATATGGAAACGAATCTAGCATGTTGCTGAGTTTTCCATATACTACAGGCATATGTGCCAATTCACATACATGCTTGTTTTTTTGTATGTTTTCCCTTAAGATTTGCACAATTAAAGCTTCAGATGTCAAGTTGATGATATATTCATTATCAAGGGATCCTTTTTTGAGTAGTTGTTAGGGTAATGTTCTCGAGTAAGTAGATAAATCATGCTAGAACACTTAGAAAAAACCAAGGGGACTATAGAGAGTTACAAAGAATGTTAATAGCTTTTTCATGCCCTTTGTAGGGGACACATTTGCTTTTTGCCTTGTTGTTTTGTAGAATGAATCCCCTATGGTGTCCAAAAGGGGGGGTTCTTTACAATCTTGAACCTTCTACCTAGATAGACTAGGGATATCTCAATGGAACATTCTCTAAGGGGTTTTTAGAAGTTGAACGCACACTTTGCATTCCAAATCTTCCAAAGAACTTTGCTTCTAACGACATTCCATAGAGTAGCTGAGCAGCTGACTACTTTGCTAAGAAAAGCTTGTTTCCAACTGACCAAAACATGTCACTCTAGGAAAAAGGGGGCCCAAGTCTTTTCTTGGAGTAACTCACTGTACCCCCAAAATCTTATGACCACCTAATTCTACCGAATGGCCAACTTAAAAATACATGTTCTAAAACTCCACGTATGATTCTTACAAGATTTCCAACGAGACCAAAATCTCATCAATCGGAGTTCCTATGGTGAAGTTATGACCATTCAGGCACCTAGGGGTCAAAACAGGCTCTCAGGGTTCAGGAAATTGCTCCCTGGTTTCTAGGTCTTTTGCCCACTCCTAAGGCTCTAATGTTATCCCAATGTGTCCAAAATTAAGCCCAAATATACCTCAATTCACTCAATTAATTCACTCTAAAATTTTATGCGTTAAGCCCATGTATCGCGATAGGTCGGGTCGAGGTGTCGCGATAGGTGGAAGTGTCGCGATACTTGGGAGTGTCGCGATAGGTGGAAGTGTCGCGATACTTGGGAGTGTCGCGATAGGTCGAGGTGTTGTGATACTTGGGAGTGTCGTGATAGGTCGAGGTGTCGCGATACTTGGGAGTGTCGCGATAGGTCGAGGTGTCGCGATACTTGGGAGTGTCGCGATAGGTCGAGGTGTCGCGATACTTGGGAGTGTCGCGATAGGTCGAGGTGTCGCGATACTTGGGAGTGTCGAGATAGATCGAGGTGTCGCGATACTTGGGAGTGTCGCGATACCTGGGAGTGTCGCGATACCTCGAGGTGTCGGGATAGGTCGGGATATGGTGAATTTTTCTGTTCTGCCTAGTGATCCTAGGAGCTCTAGGGTTGCGCAATGTCGTGGTGCACTCAGAATCGAGATTGGGGCAACTTTTCGGTGTGTCGCAATAGCTCGAGCTCGACGCCTCGGGGCTTGCGCAGAGAGATTCCGTACCTACTGAGCTTGCTAGAGATGATGATGGAGCTGAAACCTGCAAGAAACATGCAAAAGCACACAAAAACAAGAACACACACTTGCTCTCTCTCAAACTCGCACAAAACAAATGAGGGAAATGATTTGGAAGTGGGAATACAAGGTGATGAAGGAGATGAAGATGGAGATGAAGATGGAGATGGAGATGGAGATGGAGATGGAGAAAAAACAAGAAATTTACCTACTACTTACCATTCCAATGCGTCCTCTCTACGTCTTACCATCACACGCTTGTCCTCAAAGCTCGATTCCCCGGCAACGGCGCCAAAATTTGGTGTAGCTGAGTGATGAGTAGCACCTCCTTCAATGTCAATCCGGGAAGACATGAGGATGGTATGAAGACCTTGAGCAAGTGAAGGCACAAATGTGTGAGTGAGAAGCACACAAACATGCACACACATACACACACGCACACACACACGGCAAGAACAAAGAGAGTAAGACAATGGAATTACTTCTTTTACAAACAAGTTCTCATACAAGCTCAAAACTACAAGAAGCTAGCCCCCCAAAAAATGAGCTCTCTAGCTCTATTTATAGTTTTTGACTAGCTTTGGCCCTGTCCAGACCTAGTGTCCGACCTAGTTAAAAATTAGGTTCCAGGGCTTATTTGAGGGTTCAAACGAGATCTAAAAAATATGAAAATTGGTAGGCAACTACTTTTAAGGCTCCTCAAGCTCGAGGACTCCTCGGCTTGTACAAAATGGAGCTACAAAAAAAGGAAATGGTATTTACAATGGTTTTTAGTGATGAGAATCACTTTTAAAATGTGTAAGGATTGGAAAAAATTGATGGGTTGCCTCAGTGCTAGATCTGCATACATGCTCGTACTTGGCATCTTCCCATATGATGCCAACAATAGCTCATGCATATCTTGGTTGAGCAAGAAGCAGCCTATTGTGGCCACTTCTAGTTATGAGGATCAGTATAAGGTAGCTTTCACAACAACTCTTGGGTGTGTGTGGCTCAAATGCCTTTTGGTTGATTTGTTGTTGGTCAGCCTTTGGCCACCACTACATGTGCACTATCAATATGTCAAGGAGAGACTCTCTACTGGAGATCAATTTGGCTTCTATGACCACACAAGCTAATTTTGTAGGGCTTTTCACAAAGGCTCTACATAGGGAGAAGTTAGAAGCTTTTTGCAAAGATTTGGGCTTACTTCCTTTTGTGGATTGATTTTGTTCCACAAATATTAGCACTTTTTTATACATGAGTGTTGGCTCCTTATTCACTGCATCACTCCTAGGGGGGATTTGTTTGTACACTTAGAACTGAAATGGGCACTTTTTTCTCCCTTTAAGAGGTTTTTTTTTCTCCCACTTGTATATATGCCTATAACCTTAGTTGGTCATTTATATTTTTCCATTTCGAAAATTCTCTAGTAAATAAAAAGTTGTTGGGGTTTTAGAGAGGGTGATTTGGAAGTGTCTCTAATCAGAATCTCAGAGCTTGAAAATTGTCTCTAATTAAAATCCAATAATTGACCACTTTATCTCAGAATAAAGATCATTGAAATCAATTTCCACTCATTTTGTTGTGTATATTGAAAATTCTTTCTAGAGATTAAAGGTACTCTACTTGAACTTTGACTCGTTGATATTGCGATTGCATTATACGAAATGTGAGTAATAGTGTCTTATGAATCGTTGAAACATGTAAGCGCAATGGTAATAACCAATCGGCTATATGTGTGCCCCTATTTAAAAAAGGGTGGCAGCCTTTGATTCTAATCCCTGCCATGTAATGACACAAAGTGAGGAAAGTTGTAACAATGGGGTAAGCCCGCCCCAGAGTGGCACAGGAAGCTGAGTGATGCCATGTCGTGACACAAAGTGAGGAAAGTTGTACCAAGGGGGTAAGCCCGCCCCAGAGCAGCACAGGAAGCTGAGTCAGTGAAGTCAGTAGTATTTTAAGCAAAATTTTCCTAATGTTATATTTTATGTAACATTAATTTTTATTTTAAAATAAAAATGAAGTCATATATTACATCATTCAACATGCATATTTTCCATGCAACGTACAAATCTTTAACATACTTTTTCAAGACACTATAAAACACTATAAAGAGACATAGAAACCTCAATTTTCATTCTCAATGCTATGCTATGAAGAGAAGAACTATCCATAGTGAGGAGGTTTTTTTTTTCAATTTTTATATCACTGTATATTTGATTTAATGCGTTGATCCTTTTTTAAGCATTTATAAGAATTTATATGGAAAAAAGTAGTTGTTCTGCCATCCCTTGTGTTCACATAGGGTGGTGGCTCAATAATAGCGCTTGCATAGTTTTTTTTTCTTGTTTGAACAAATAAATAGTGGAGCTAGTTATTTTCTCAATGTTCCACTTGGTATAGTGCACTTTTGAGTGTTTGTTATGCATTTTTTAGAATTTATATGAAAAAAAAGTAGTTGTTCTGCCATCCCTTGTGTTCATATAGGATGGTGGCTCAATAATAGTGCTTGAAAAGTTTTTCTTTTTTGTGTGAACAAATAAATAGTGGAACTAGTTATTTTCTCAATGTTCCACTTGGAATAGTGCACTTTTGAGTGTTTGTTATGACGTCTCTGTGTGAATCTAGTCTTAGCTAGTGAAAATTAAGAACAAGGTAAAATTAAAAACAAGAAAAAATAAATAGCTTGACCTTAAAATCAGAAATAAATTTCTTATTACATTCTTTCCAAAGACTTATTTTTTGAATGTAAAAGCCAAAAGACAATTGAAAATACATTTATATGTAATTTTTAATACATTAATAGTTACTTTCTTAGCTATAACACCATAATTAGATTGTCATTGATGGTACCTATGCGATTTGAAAGTTTCATGATGCATTTTTGTGTGTATTTTTTAGAGAAAGTTCAACCAAATCTTAATCTCCCTTTTTGCTTAAATTGAGTGAAAGAACAACATATAAGTGAATGGACATAGTACCCATGGGACCTTTCATATCCCACAAAGCATAGATTAAGATTGCTCGAAGATGATACAATGATGATGGTCCGAAAGCGATAAAGAAGCTAGGTTTAAACTAGCCTAAGGCTCAATACATGTCAACCACAGCTAACAAAGGTTGGGCCTCCACACCTACCTCAAGAGATAAGGGCTCAACCCAATTCAACTAATGCACGTTGAACATTTTTTTGTTTTCTATGTATTTGATAGTGCAAGTCATAAATGTTATCTTAAATTATAGCCATAAGAGTGAGATTAGGCATCCCAAGCCCTTTAATTATTAGTTATAATGATCATAAGGTACAATCAATAACATATATGCCATCGACTTGATATTTGAAGCAAAATATAAAAACTATATACTACTTGACTTGTAAAACTCATCAAGGCATTAGAAACGTTTCCATCTGTTGTAATAAAAAATAAGTAAGTATGAAAAAAAAAGGGAACATAAAAGCTCAACAAGAATTGGACATGTTTGTCATGCATGAAAAAATAATTAAGTATATATGTTTGTAGTATATGAAAAACTCAACAAGACATTGGACATGTTGTCATAATGAAAAACTATGCAAATCATAAGAAAAAAAAGACAAAAAATTCAAGCACGTATGCCTTGATATATTTTTATGAAGCTTCGTAATCTAAAATAAACCATTCAAAAACCACTTACAAGCCTTGTGTGGCCTACCCCATAGCTTCTTCTTGATCAAAGGTGTAAAGAGATCGTTGGGAATCATTTTTTTCACCTTCTAGACATCTCGATGGGATTTAATATTTTATTGGATCAAAGATTGGATTAGGTGCTGGCTAAGATAGGCAACAAGCTTTGATATATTGGAAGGGTATGCAACCTATTGTGGTTGGGCGAGTGATGATTATCAACACATTTCTTATTTCCTCCAGCATCTACTTCATAGCTTGTTAGGCCCAATAACAAGGATCTGGGCGAGCGATGGTTATCAACACATTTCTTATTTCCTCCAGCATCTACTTCATAGCTTGTTGGAGGCCCAATAACAAGGATCTAGTCAAATCAGGAAGAATTTGTAGAAACTTCCTCTAAATGTGACACCCCAATAGAAGAGGTGTGGCAAATATCAAATGGGAAATCTACTCTAGCTCGAAGGACTCCCATGGCCAGAGTATTCCAGACACTGAAGCTCTAGCCAACAGGTTGGATACTAAATGGATGCTTAAAGCTTGGACTAACAACAATTCTTCAAGGTCCAAACTTATTTTCAAAAATAGTGATGTCCTTTCTCTTGTTGGTCTCTTGGGGTGGCGTGGTCTTGACTTAGTCACTCTCCTATTCTCTCCACACCTAATAACCCCTAAAGGATCAAACCTTGTGCATTCCTAATGGAAGGTTTGGAACAATATGAAGCCCTTTTGGACCGTCTCTTATAATTAGAGGTGTGTCGATGACATCAAAGAGAATGACTCCATCTAATTCCCCATTGTTGGGATTAAACACGTGGAGGTTTCATGCCTCCAAAGAGGTTGAAGGCTTTGGAACAAAGGATCCTCTATCTGAATCTAGAACCAAGATAGAAGGCACTAGATTGGATTTGAGGACATTGCCCCATCCCATAGAGTTGACCTTGAGGATAGATGCTTGTTAAGAAATAGAAGCAATGCTTGGGATGGAGGAAAGACCTTCCTCTTTATTGGCTAGGAATCCCCCTCTCTAGTAGGTTTGAGGTGGAATAACAATAAAAATATGGACACCTAGTATCAAATGGAATCTGGACTTCCATTGGTCATTTAACAAGAAGTTGTGTTTGAAATGGTCTTGGCTCTGGTGGGAGATCAAATTTGCAAATCCGTTGCACCTACTTATAGAGAACAAAAAAGTTATGCTTATGGCCAATCCTCCATAGAGGGATTTGAACCAATTTTTCAAAGCCAATAAAATGTGTGATGCACCACCATGGTGTAAGAGATGCACTATTGTGTGCAAGCAAGGCATTCCAAGGCAAGCTAGCAAGGCTGTGTACCAAGCTTGGGAGAAGGCTTCCTGGGCTTGTGCAGTAGTCTGAGCAACCAGAGGATTGAGGTTGGAAGTTCTCTCAACCCTCCTTTGTCAATTCCTAGCCTAGGCTAAGTACGACTTAGGTGTGTTAATTAATTAGGGCAACGTCAGGCACGAATTAAGTCCAAGAGAACTAATCAACCAAGTGCAAGCATTAAGTAGGTCTTAAGTGCGAAAACCCTAAGGGACAAAAGTAAACTTGAATCGATCACTTATCAAGTGCAAAATTCACTTAAGTATTCCTGACGACGTGATATCAGACAAGATCATAAACATAATAATCAACTAAAAAGAACAAAGTGATTGGTGCCAATTAACCTGCAACGAGAGTGTACTTGGGACCAAGGGGGTAGAGAAACCAGGCATATGAACCTTAGGTCAGGCAGACACTTAGGCCGAGATAGACAAAGCCTCATATCTTCTGAAGCTAGTCTCAATCACACTGCTAGGTCTTGGGCCCAGCAGTTGAGTGATTACCCATACACTCCCCGATCAGAAACAAGTGATTCTAAAATGTCCTATAACATGGAGAGACCAGTAGGTAGTTCAGGGATGGCGTACCTAGAAAAGCCAGAAGGACCTTACAAGACTCAATTGGAATACATCAGGACTAATCATCTAGGTGCTCGCATCTACGAAGACGGCCTGAGAAGATCTGTGGTCCAGATTAAGAACCCCGATCAACCCCACGGATTAGAACACCCGATAGTCAAGTTCGAAAATGGAGCATACCTGGATAAAGAGGGGACTATTTATGTAGTCACCACTCTTCCTGATAGAACAGACGAGTTTGGAAATGTGATTGCAGAGACTGACATGGGTGATATAGAGCAAGGGATCTTAGAGAGAGAGCCAAGAACTCCCCGTGGTAAATCCGTCTTGACCAGAATCATGACTCCAGAGTGGATTCCACAGGATAATAAAAGCATAGATTTGCTTTTAAACCGAGAAACTGATGAGGCTTTTTGGAGATATAAACCTGCCCAACCTCAGGAAGTAAGTGCTCTCACAATCTATGAGTTTAAAGACCCTGATAGCCCAGGCAAGGTAACCTACCTAGACAATACATCAGAGAGGATCTTCATGGTCACCGAGCATGGCAGACATGCCTATACATGGAAGGGTGAATTCGTTTTTCCCCAACCTTGGTCTAATGTGTCCTACAGTCACCAAGGAGCTGGGACCTCCCAAGCTCATGGAGCTCAAAGAGATAGGAGTAGAGACAGACCTGAGGTAAGCTTTGCCAACTCCCTAGGAAGAGAAAGGATGAGAATAGGGACAGATAGGGAAGAAACCGAGAGACCTAGAGCCCCAAGGAACCAGAGAAATGCTGATGAATTCCCTTTGCCAAGGCCTAGAGAACACACTAGGGCTCTGAGACTAACACAACTGGTGAAGTCCATGAAGAATTACTTCGATGGCACTGGAGACCCTTATGACCATGTGGCAGAATTTAGGCAAGTCTTGAAAGTTGAACAGGTAGAGGACCTATTCACACAATATAATGCTTTTGGTCTAAACCTTAGGAACACTGCCCTTACGTAGTCTCAACCACTGAACGAGAGGCATTTCAAAAACATAGACCAAATCCTAGAGGCATTTATCATTGAGTTTTCTAAGAGTGGCATAAGGCACAACACTTCCTCACTAATTCATAGCTTCAAGCAAACACCTCAAGAGACGGTCAGACTAGCAGGAAGATGGTTTAGGCAATACCTAGAGAGGTGCCCAATGCCTGAGTTACCCACACCAGCCAAGCAAGTGGCTTTGTTCTTAGATGGATTGTTGAGCACCAAGCTCAGGTCATATGTGTATCTGAAGGATCCCAGAACTATAGAAGAGTGCGTGCGCATGTGCATAGACATTGAGGATAATCTAGGCGAGGAGTTAGAACTATCAAAAATCTATAAGGATTCGGATAGCTCTAGTAGCCTCACATCTGGTCAATCCACATCCATTGAGGAACTCGTAGAGAAGGTAGCTAAAAAATTAGGTGTCTCTAGCAAACAAATTCCAAGATTTGCCCCAGTCAAGAGGTGCTATACTTGTGGAGGTGACCATATGGCAAGTGTTTGTCCTATTATGGCCCAACCCCAAGTGAATCCTAGTAGCCAGTACTGCACCATAGAGCGAAGGTACACCAACCACACCGCACAAGACTGCCCTTATAACAAACAAACTGTCAGGCAAAATTACCCTCAGCCATATCCACAACAGGGTAGATACCAGAATCAGTACCCACCATAACAATACGGCAGACCACAACAATCTTATCAGCCACCTTATCAAGGGCAACAGAGACCTCAACCAGTCCTAGCGCAGCAACCCCCTGCTCCAACAAATGTGATCCCAGTGAAATATGCATCTACTGAAGAAAATCTGAATAGAGCCATAGTCCCAATCACACCGTTGCTATCAGACAGTGATCCAAGTGACCATAGTTTTGACTCCACACATATTGATAGCCCACAGGCTTACTACATGCAGTCACCCGAGCATAACGAGTCATACTATTATGAAGACCCAAGTGAAAATAGTGGGGAGCCTGAGTATGCTAAGGTCATGTACACAAACCCAAACTCTAGACCTCAACCTAGGCAGGTACGGCCCCCATTTCCTAGGGGACCATGCTTCAGATGCCAGGGAGATCACCTTATACGTGATTGCCCACTGCCTGCCCCTACACAACCCCAACTAGTGACAATTCAGGGTTTTTGTCAAGACTACGAAAAAGAGCATCTCTTACGAGATTGCCCAAAGAACCCTAATAACATGCCTAAAATCACTCCTATCAATGTCATTGGGTTAGTGGTAGACTCTAAGGGAAGTATAACTTCCGCCGCCCCTGTGCATGTGGTCACTAGAGCTCAAGCCTTGCAGCAGACTCAAGGAGTAGGGCAGGAGAAGAGTTCTGAGGTTAGTGAGATAGAGAGTATAACCAAGAAAAGGACAAGAGCATGGAGAGATAGCCAAGAGAGAATGAAAAGACAATGGTCACAGAAAATGAGCGAACTTGAAGAAAGCTTGAGAGAAACCAAAGCAAAGATAAGTGAACTCACATCTCAAAACCACTCTCACACCACCCCACCACCACCGTTTCCATCTTCCCCCAACCCACCACCTTCCATTCCCCAACATTCTAATCCACCACACGTAACCCGCCCACCACCCAGAGTAGGATCAGTCCTAGCGGATCCCACTCCTGAGGATCTAGACATGATGCTTAAAGCATATCAGGCCAGAATCCAGGAAGGGCCGAACGTGACAGATCATGACAAATGTTACCCTAGAGCCGATCTAGAAATAGAGAGAACAAAGCTTTGTGCTAAGATGGTCGAATTGGCGCAAGCCATGTTTGAAGCCAGTCGCTTGTTCAATGGCTCTAGCTCCACTAGAACACCATTGCATTTTGACGGTCTATTAGATAGATTGGAAAGGCTACTTGCAAAGTCTGGGAAAGGAGCCTCCTCCCAGCTTGAGGGGAGTGCAAGAGATAGAATAAGCTTTGCCTCCCCAGGAAGCTTATGTGCCTAACTCCACTGAACCAGACACTTCTTCTTCTATGAATAGGTATTCACGAGAGTTCCTGAGAGAGATTCAAGAAGAGAAGTGGGCAAAGGAAAGTGAAGTCCCTCCTCCCATTGAACTTGTGGATGACGCACATGATCAATTCCCACAGGACATCCCTTCTATCTATGAAGAACAAGAAAGTGCCCACCCTCATGAGAGGTTAGAATTTGAGTCTAATTCCTTGCAAGAGTTACCACATTTCACAGGCCCATGGGAAACTAAGTCAACATGCATGAGAGCACCCACGGTCATGATAAGAAATGAAGATTCGATCATACCTAGGAATACTGAGGTAGTAAAAAACACTAAAGTGCAGTGCAATCTCACTTTAGAAGAGCTACTCAAAGTTAAGCCAGAAGTGTGGAAACACGTAGCCAAAGAAGTGCCAAACTTAACCAAATCTCGTTCCCATGTAGGATCCCACAGAACAGTACCAGAAATACCCTTGGATAAGATAGGAGACATGAGTGAAGGAGAGGAAGGAAATACCTATCTGCCAGTTACCCATCAGGGATACACAACCAAGGCAATTTTGGACTCAGGTGCAAGAGTTGCGATTGCTGCCACTTCCTTATGGAAGCGTTGGGGCAAGCCAGCACTCAGGCCAACGAGAATGAAATTGTAGATGGCCGACGGTCACATTGAAAGGCCCTTAGGATTGCTAGAAGGAATAACTCTCACTACATGTGGTGTTGAGTTTGAGCATACTTTTGCTATATGCGACTTTAGCAAAAACCAAGCTTACGAGATGACTTTGGGAGGGCCATTTATGCGATAATTGCAAGTGGTACAGGATTGGGGAACCAATTCCTTATACTTGCAACACTTAGGTGTTACAACCAAAGTCAATCTCAAGGATTACTCTCATAGAGATGTACCGCCCATTCAATGGAATCCCATCCATAGAGCCAAGGATGACACAGAGTCAGTGCATTCCATAGGATCACGATCCTCATGGATGCATGAAGACACCCACTTATGGATGTACAAAGTGGTAGTAGAAGAGGAGAAAAGAGAGAAAGCCAGAGAGATAGGTGCAAAGGAAACCCATAGATCAATCCAAGACCCGGCCTATGCACCCGTAATTTTCCCTGACGAAGAATTTGAGCCTCACGGCTGGGCTGAAATTTTAGCAACAATGGATGTAGCCATCTATGAAGAACAATGGACACCCCACTGTGATGAGGATGGCTATGAAATTTCAGTCTTTTCAATAGAACCGATCATGGGAGATGCAGTGTTAGAAGAATGCGAACCTAGCCCTGATGCATTTAAGGAGGCAAGTGACTCCGACCTAGAGTCAATCATCATGGACCCACCGTTTGCATCAGAGGGAGAATACTTCTATGAGGTAGAAGTTCACCCTCAGAGACATGAAGAGCTCATGAGTGAGGTGTGATTAACCACACAAGTGACCACCAAGAGTGAAGGAAAGAAAAGAAAGAAGAAAGAAGCCACACCGGAGGAAGAGGAGTCCTTGTTTGAGGTGCCGGAAAATTTCAAGAAGTATGAGATAGAAGATAGAAGAGTCATGGTAAGAATGCCTAAACGTGAGGCACAATCAGGAGAGGTCTATGATAGCAAGGAAACTACTAAGAAAATAGTTGTAGCCGTAGAAGAAGGAGAAGAAAGATGCACCTACATAGGACATGACCTGACAGAAGAAGAAGAGCAAGAGCTGATAGCTTTGCTAAGGGAGTATCGAGATGTATTCGCTTGGAGCTATAAGGACCTGAAAGGTGTAGACCCTGACATATGCTCACATACGATCCCCATGACTTCAGAGGCTAGGCCCTCTAAGCAAAAGCCATACATATACAATGACAACTATGCGGCCAAGATCAAGGAAGAGATAGATCGCTTGGTTGAAGCTGGATTTATCTATGAAATTGAGCATACTGAATGGGTATCCCCCATTGTAGTGGTGCCCAAAAAGAATGGCAAATTACGTGTATGCATTAACTTGAAGAAGGTTAATGCAGCCACTATTAGGGATAGTTATCCGCTTCCTATCACCGAGCATCTATTAGAAAGGGTAGCAGGCAAGGAAATGTACAGCTTCCTAGATGGGTTCTCTGGCTACAATCAAGTAGCCATTGCACGAGAAGATCAGCATAAGACGGCTTTTGCCACAGAGTGGGGCATATTTGCCTTTCGGGTAATGCCATTCGGGCTTACCAATGCACCTGCTACCTTTCAAAGATTGATGTTTCACGTGTTTAAAGAGTTCTTGAGGAAGAACTTGGAAGTCTATGTTGATGATCTATGCGCTCATTCCAACATTACACAGACTCATATACCCAAACTCAGGCAAATCTTTGACAAATGTAGAGAATATCAAGTCTGCTTGAACCCAGAAAAGTGTGTTTTCATGGTCAGGCAAGGCAAGATCCTAGGACATATAGTGTCAAAGAACGGCATATCCACTGACGAAGAGAAAGTGAGAGCCATTGCAGAACTACCTAGGCCAAGGAATGTCAAGGAGGTACAGGCCTTCATGGGGCATTGTGGTTACTACCATCGGTTCATTCACATGTATGCTGTCATTGCAAAGCCTCTGTATGCCCTTCTAACTAACTTTGAGTGGACTGATGAGTGTGAGAACTCTTTCACGGAGCTCAAACAAAGATTGTGTTCAGCACCAATCTTGACCACACCAGATTGGAATAAGCCATTCCATGTCCATGTAGATCCATCCATTTATGCAATTGGATGCGTGCTAGCACAACCTACAGGTGAAGGTAATATGGATCTTCCAATTGCCTATGCCAGTAGACAACTGAATGCAGCTGAACAAAATTATACCACCACTGAACGAGAGGGGTTAGGCATGGTATACGCAGTTAAAAAGTTTAGACACTATTTGCTTGCAAATAAGTTTAAATTTTTTACTGACCATCAAGCTCTGTTGTACTTGGTAAACAAGCCATGCAATACAGGAAGATTAGTAAGATGGTTCCTCTTACTAATGGAATACGACTTTGAGGTAGTGGTGAGAAAAGGCAAGAATCATTTGAGAGCAGATCATCTCTCAAGGCTCACATCAGGAGAGGCCCCACAAGGAGTGTCAGATGACCTACCTGATGCTTACTTGTTTAATTTGGAAGTTGTACCGCAGTGGGCTAAGCCATTAGTGCCAGTATTGACATACGGTCCTAATCACCCGGTAATGCACACAGAAGATAGAGAGATAGTAAGAGCTCAAAAGTATCATATCTTGGCAGGAAGTATGTACAAACATACGGAGCAAGGAGTATTGGCCTGTTGTGTGGAAGAGGACGAGTACGCTAAGTGGTTGCAATTAGCACATGTAGGTGCATTAGAGCAACACTACTCAAAACAACGAACCCTACAGACCCTGAGGAGACTAGGAGTGCATTGGCCAACCATGGAAGTTGATGTCCATAGAATGTGCAAAGAATGCCCAATCTGCTGCACTAAACCACCAGTGGAACATGCCACTCTTTATCGAGTGTCTTTAGTGCCAGATTGGAGTGAACCATTAGTAGCCTTCTTGAGGACGAAAACATTCCCTCAAGATATGACTTGGGCCAGACAAAGAAGTTTGGAACAAGAAGCCTTGGATTACACAATCATTGGTGATAATTTATACAAACGTGGTAAAGATGGTTACCTAAGACACATGAGAGCGAATACCTCAAGATATTAGAGACTACTCACCAAGGTATAGCAGGAGGACACTTCGGTCCAGATAGGGTGATCAAGGCAATACTATTTGCAGGATTTTGGTGGCCCACCCTTCACATGGATGCACATACCTATGTGAAGAGGTGTGAGGTTTGTCAGCGAACCCAGTATCCCATACGCAAGGATGAGATGCCATTGAAGCCTATGATGGGTGGACGTGCATTCTCTAAGTGGGGAATAGACTTTGTGGGTCCTATTAATCCCCCAGCTAAGGGTTCACATGCTGAGTATATCATCGTGGCCACAGACTATCTAACCAAGTGGGTAGAAGTGAAATCCACTACAAAAAATGATGCTCAAACAACAGCAAAGTTCTTATTTGAAAATGTGTTCACGAGGTACGGATTGCCAATAGAGTTGGTGAGTGATAGAGGCACACACTTCTTGAATGAAGTCATAGAAAACCTTCTCCAAGGATTCTTGATGATACATAAGAAGTCTGCTCCCTATCATCCACAAGCTAATGGTCAGGCTGAGAGCACAAATAAGATCTTATGCAATGTGCTGACTAAATTGGTGAATAACAAACGCTCTGATTGGGACAAATAGCTACACCACGTTGTTTGGGCATACCAAGTTGCCTTTAAAACGGTACTCCAAGCCACACCCTTTCAGATGGTGTTTGGCCAGAACGCGGTGCTACCATTGGTTTTTTTGATACCTACATTGAAAGTAGCACAAGAGCATGATTGGATCGGCCATGAACTCTCCTCTAGAATCTTTGATCTCGAACGTTTAGGTGAGACACGATTGAGAGCTGCAGCAGGGATCTATGCAGCCAAGAAGAGGCAAAAGGCGTATTTTGATACACACGTGAAGAATAAAGGCTTGAAAGCAGGAGATCTAGTCCTAGTCTACACATTGAAGCAACACGCACGGAAACTAGAGAAAAGAGGCTATGGACCAATGATTATCAATAGGATATCCACAAGTGGAGCAGTACAACTAGCCACTCTAGAAGGTGACGTACTACCAAGTTACATAAGCGGATGCAGAGTCAAGTTATATCAAGAACCCTTAACTGAAGAAATGCTCAATCGACTCAATACTGCAAAGAAACGTAAGGAAGAGGAAAAAAGAATTCGAGAAGAAGCATAGGCAGAAGCTTTAGAACGCATCCGACGAATGAAACTGAGAAGACAAGGTAGAGATCAAGCCATGACTGACAATCATGAAGCTCTAGGTTATCACATAGCCATGTGCGAGGCTTCAGGTGAACAGTCCCATAAGATAGTTGATCAATGACCTTTTGTGACCCTAGAAGTAGGACAAGGAGAGAGTGCAAGGACCGTGAGAGCTTTAATTGATTCAGGAGCCGCCACTAGTGCAGTTCGGCTGTCTTATTGCCAACAATTGCAATTCGAGGTAAAACCTCTAGAGGCATATCTCATAGGGCTAGGAGGAGTTGAAACCCCTTGCATGGGAGAAGTGGAGCTTCCCCTCTACAATCAAGAGGTCCTAATGCCAGCAAAAGTGCTAGTATGTGAAGACGAGGATCTTACCGAACCTCTTGTCTTGGGCCAAGACTGGATCTATGATCACGCAGTCAACCTCAACCTAAGAAGTGGACTTCTTCAGACATGGGCAGGCCAAAACTATCTTACGATTGAATTAGAAAATCAAGCACTCAAACCATTAGGAAAGGCACCAACTCCTCGTCTCTCCAGTAATCCACATGAAGATAACGATGCTGTTCTTGTCCAGAGTTCTATGGTGCAGAGGATTGTCAATCTTACCGAAGGTACAGGAGTCAATGAGGAGTTCCCAGCTGTTCCAAAGAAGATTCTAAACATGCAGACCAAACATCACACGACACGAAGGAGACCGCTGATCAAGAAGCAGGAGTGCCAACCAGTGCAACACGGAGTACCTCGTGGCGCGAAGCAGATCTGGATACGCAAGGATGGAAAACCCATAGCTCTAGTACAGGTTCTCGAGGAGGCACAAAACAAGCCACACCATCAAGGACACAAGTGAAGGAGTACCCTAGGCAACCTCCTAGGCATACCACGTCTATTTGGGTCCCTAAGCGGTCAATGAAGGCTAGCCCCAATGCTAGACAGATATGGGTGCCCAAGGCCTGTTTTCGAGCCCAAATAGCTCCAACTCTAGCCACGAGCATAATTCAACACTCACAAGTCCTCTTGACAAACAACTCAGGAACTCTACCTAAATCCCACACTAGCACACACTCAGTCAAACCTAGGACTGTCTGGAAATGGGTACCCAAAAGGTCCCAAATCCAGCACAATCTCGCTCATAAATCTTTACCTGTCCTTAGCTCTAAGAACTACGAATCCTCGATTAAAGTTTGGCGAACTAAACCCTGTATCAAACCCCCTGACCCAATTTGTAAATCCATCCACTCTGATATAGGTGCATGCTGAGTCCATTGCATAACCAAAGTATGCAGCTAGGATGAAACTAACCTCTAATCATCACTCACATCTATCACAAACACTTCACCTCTAACCACTAACCATCTGGATTGTCATGTTAGTATTGTGGAGGGAACACCATTACATCCTGTTTCCTATGCAACACTAATGTGCCTTTCTTCTTCTAGCAGATAAGCATCAGAAGTGTCATGGCAGCTGTAGCAGGAACAAGCTCCCAGGCGAGCACTAGTACTCAAAGCAATTGGGATACCATGCCTGTGGAAGCTCCACTGACAGCAAGACCTGAAGAGCTTTTGAATGTGAGAAGAATTCCTATCTCAGATCCACCAAGTGGCCTAACAGAAAGAGTAAAGGGGCATTCTCATTGGTTCAATGAGATGCCAGGAGATTTGGGAGATGCGGACCACATCTGGGACTCCAAGTTGGAATTCGGAGGAGTCTGGTGGACATTTCAATTCTTCTCAAGAGAATTTGAAACCTTACAGAATGCAGCTCCTCTTCAAGATATTTGGCTGAAAGCGGGGTTGCAAGATTATTTTAGTGCAGCTTTGCCTAGACCTGATTTTCTGAGGTGCTACTACTTGATTGCCACACTGAAGGCGACAGGAGATAAAGATCATTCAGGCACATTCCTGGTGCCCTCTCTATCAAACCAGGAGGAAATGAAGAAGTTTGAATTGAATATTACTTTAATCAGGGAAGCCCTTCAGATGTATGGCACCCATGTACCTTCCAATCGAGACCCTTTGATACCGGAGTCTATGAAGAACAATAAAATCAAGAAGTTGAAAGAAATGTGTGCTCTCACCCCCAACATCGCCATACCATTACGGATGTGCCTTCAACACTTCGCATTTCCGGCGCAAGACCGGTTCACCCAGCCTCATAAGAAGATCTGGTATGGGTTATACCTAGCAGAGACCGGGAGCTTACCTATGAAAATGCCAGTATGGATCCTTGATCAGTTATATGAAGCAGGCAAGCGAGGAGTGAGGAAGTCTACTTTGAATGGCTGCTGCGCCATTACAAGAATCATCTACAGATGCCTTGCTTATGATGTGCCAATTGCACGAGCCCTCAAGTACTCACAATTGGAATTCTTTCAGGGGCGGAAATCAGGGGTTCAACCCGCTAAAAGAATGCGTGGATCACTTTCACAGGTTCTAATTCCTCGTGAAGTCACCACAGAAGCCTCCAATAGAGAAGAAGAACAAGTAGCCCCTTTCACAATCCATCTTCAAGGACCCCAATCAGGAAGCATGGTACAACCCACTCCGTCAGCCCCCCCACTACCCACAGATGTGGAGTTTGCATCCATGGCTCCACTACCAGAAGACCCATCTTTTGACTTTGAAAGCTTCTTGCAGACAACTCACTTATCTGAGAGTGAGTTCTTCTCAGACACGGACGGCCCCGAATCATCATCCCAGAGAGGACGGGCACATAGTGCGGCTAGAAGGGTGCATTGGGAAGATGAGGCACAACAAACACAGGAGGGAGGGACACATGGGCAGGAAGAGATGCAGAGGAATGAATCAGAAGAAAGTGAGGAAGAGGCCCCTGCCTACATGGCCCAACTCAAACGGCTCTACAAAATGATCAAGCAGGTATAAAAGAGACATAAGCTATCAGAGGAGGCAAATAGAGCGATGGGGAATCAAATGCTTCAAGCAGAGAATGCGGATCCCCATTTTGTGGAATCATTGAACCTTTTGGCGAAGACATATGGGATTATAGAAGCTATGCGGATCATGTTACATCGCAACCCTCCTCAATACGATCAACGAAGGATCGATACACGACCACGAAGGGGAAGATGATTCAAATGGAAGTCTCTACCGCCTTCCCTACCACCACTCAAGAAGATGTTCACATGGCCAGCTCAACTAACCTTGATGAACCAGATGTAAATATACAGATTACATCTCCACCGTCACCTCCCATTCAGCCCATCGAACCCCTCACTGCTAGCATTCTTGAGCAACCAATATCCACCCTCAGTGAACCTATATCACACACCATCATTTTGTCATCCTTACCTATCCCTACCTCTATCATTGCGGGTCCATCTTCCCAACATCATATAGGTCATCCTGCCACCCCTCAAACCATCATAGGTCACCCTTCCTTCCAACTAGCTCTTGGGCAGACACATCCCCCTACCCAGACCTTAACACCCACATTTCCCCTCACCACTACATTTCCTCTTTCCCAACCTCAGACCATTGAGCCCCTCTTCACCTCCTCAGAACCAACACAAGCCACCCTACCTCCATTGTTGGCAAACCTTGTAAATATGATGCGACAAATTGATGATTATAAGAGAAATTCCCTTTCCCAGCACACCTCACCCACATTCACACCCACCACTAACACACCGCCCACCATTCCCGTATTCACGATTCACACAACACACACAATCACGTCCGATCCCATGGACATTTCACCATCCACAGCACCACCCACCCCCACTTTTGTTCCAACATCATCACATATCAATTCACTCACATCACCATTTCCAACCACAGTAGGCACAACACCCACTTTTCCCCTCCCCATTTCCCGAACCCTTGCATTTTCCACCTCTACGCTGCATCCACATCATTTAGTCATGCACTAGACACCATGTTCGAAGCGGCCACTCAACTTAAGCAAGAGTATAGATTACTGGAAGAAAATAACACAGAGCTGTGCAATCTCTCAGCTCAACTCCAGGCACGTGTCAATGCCTTGGAGCTAAGTAATACAACACTACAACATGAAGTGACCACCCTCCAACAATCCCAGGTGGAGCTCGAAGCCAAACATACAGAGACGACTAGGGCAACGGAAGAACAACTCAGAGATCAACTACCCCGTAATGCTATACTACAACGAAACATGGCTCTACTCCGACGCCACCTAGCGGCTGCACAAGAAGAAAACAGGAGATTACAACAACAAAATCAAGACAACCTCGAAGCCGCCATAGAAAATACTCCAGGGGCACCCATCGACCCTACTAACTTCCTGGCCGTCCCTTCAGAAAGCATACAACAAATTTTGGAAACCTATGCCAACCTCTTAGAAGCACATGATCAGCTGGCTGACCAAGTAAAAGAGCTACAAAGATCCCAAGTGCCTACACCACAACCACCAGAAGCTAAAAAGATGGTCAATGCTGCCACTTCACAAGAGCCTGAATCAACAACGACCAATGAGGTACTTGAGCTATGACAACAAGTGGCAGAATTAAAGATCAAGCTATTACAGTATGAAAGACCCCCCTCTCCACCTGATCAACCAATAGAAGAAGAAGAAGCAGTAATCATTCCAGTGGAGGAAACATTTGAAGACAACTACGAGCCTCAACCCATTCCAGGAGGCAGCATCATGGAGGAAGGACAAGACACATATGAGGAGCCACCGTCGGCATGGATGAAACATGTAGAAGAAATGGGGCCAACTCATGAGGAACGTATCTCCACCCAGATGTTGGCCATGAGGACTATTGAAGAGACCATACTTCAATCGGAATAATTCAAGCACTTGGCTACCAGGCGACTGATAACCAGCTCCGAATTACAATATAAACCATATTTTGTACTGTTGACAGACTACAACGCCGAGATCAAATGCAAAACCAACAAGTACCCTACTTTTGCTACCCAGTTTGAACCTGAGGACATTCCAGAGGACGCCCACAAAGGGAACATATTCCAACCAACCTGGAGGCAAAAGTTACTGGAAACCTATCCGGAGATGCTACGAACATGGGATCACGCGCCCATGCACTTGAACTATAACAATTGCTACGGGCCAGTGCAACGGAGAAGATCATGGAAGGCATTTGCCATAAAAGTTAAGAACAATGCCAATTGCAAAGAATGGCTCAATTACCCCACCATTGCACCCCCAACCGGCACACCTACTGTAGCTTACATGATGGCTACCATCAGACATTGGATGCCACGCCTCCACCCCATGCTTGACTTCGCTGCACAGATGATGCTCAAGATACTGGACATGATGCAAGTGGTGTTAAAGACCTTCCGAAATGTACGTAATATTCAGCCGCCAATTCCGGGCTTCATCAACGGTAACTATGATTTACTTTATGATATGAGCACGACCCCGAGTATCAGAGTGACTTATGCATGGCATGCATGAATAAGATATCTCCCTGCTTGTTACAAGCAAACATTTGATGACATGTTCACCACCAGGTTCTGGGAAGCACACTCCGAAGTATTCGCGCCACGCCCAACTCATCTGCTCCAACTGTTCGCGTGCGAACAGACAATGCACTTAGAGCTCTACACCACGGCCCAACCTAATATGCCTGGTGCAGTTAACTGGGAGGCCCTGCAGAGAGACCTGGTCAAGGGACTGCGGATTAAAGAACAAGAATTGGCAACAGACATACTACAGCAATACATTGATCAAACCGGGGAGCAGAGGTCTGTCAGAGGCGATAGACGCTAGGGGGGGGAGAGGGTTGGCATCATATGGGAAGACACCAAGTACGAGCATGTATGCAGATCTAGCACTGAGGCAACCCATCAATTTTTTCCAATCCTTACACATTTTAAAAGTGATTCTCATCACTAAAAACCATTGTAAATACCATTTCCCTTTTTTTTAGCTCCATTTTCTACAAGCCGAGGAGTCCTCGAGCTTGAGGAGCCTTAGAAGTAGTTGCCTACCAATTTTCATATTTTTTAGATCTCGTTTGAACCCTCAAATAAGCACTAGAACCTAATTTTTAACTAGGCCAGAGACTAGGTCTGGACAGGGCCAAAGCTAGTAAAAAACTATAAATAGAGCTATAGAGCTCATTTTTTGGGGGGCTAGCTTCTTGTAGTTTTGAGCTTGTATGAGAACTTGTTTGTAAAAGAAGTAATTCCATTGTCTTACTCTCTTTGTTCTTGCCGTGTGTGTGCATGTGAGTGTATGTGTGTGCATGTTTGTGTGCTTCTCACTCACACATTTGTGCCTTCACTTGCTCGAGGTCTTCATACCATCCTCATGTCTTCCCGGATTGACATTAAAGGAGGTGCTACTCATCACTGAGCTACAGCTACCATGCATGAAATAAGAACCAATGGTGGACACACTAGTTTCATAGCAACCAACCTATTCTGAGTTGAGGTGGTCTCAATCGAGATAATGTGTGGGATAGGGTGATGGGAAGGAGCGGGCTGAGGCTAGGGGGTCGTGACGGGGGAGGGGCTGGGAATGGGAGGATGATTGGTAGGGGGATGGGGAGGAGAGTGGAGATCTTGATTGGGATAGGTGTCAAGGAGGTAGGCATGGACGTGACAGGGATGAGAGGGAGGGGTAGGGAGGAAGGATGGGGCCATGGAGATGATGGGAGGCTAGGGTAGACCATGCATCGGGCTAGGGAGAGGGCCATATATAGAGTGGGGACCCAACATATGATTGAGGTCAAGGAGCATGGGTGGGGCAAGGGAAAACAGGGCCGAAGTAAGAGGTGGGGGAGTCAAGGTGACACAAATGGTAGGTAAGAAATGGTTGGGTAAGTGATACTGGCAGGCAAGTAGGAGGGCCGAGTAGACGAAGAAGGAATGGGTGCCACATGAAATGGTTACAAGATAGCATTGAGATCGGAGTCGCAAGGATCCCAAAGCATATGGAAAATGGTGACTATGGATGAAGCAGTATGAGGGGTCGGCCATGCATATTTTGTAGAGATATTGAGAGTATGATGGGCTACCAAAGACGAAGTGAAAGATCAAGGAATAGAAAAGAGCCCAAAATTAAGAATCGATAATAGTATCAAGGCCAAAGGTGTAGAGGCAAAAGATGATGGTCTCATCTTGAGATAGATCCAAATAGATAAAGGGCAGGGAATTTGGGCTCATCTTGGAAGATTTGTTGCCAACAGTGACAATGGGGGTAGTCATGGTGCCATTAGGGAAGTGTGGAAATGTGCCTAGGGTGGCTCAAATGTCAGACCCATCAAGGGTGGGCCAAAGAATACTGGACAAGTATCCTAGACCATCTTGATGAAGGTTAGCCTTCATGAAAAGGTTGACTAAATCTATGGGGGAAAGGCCATATGGAGACGAACGGCGAGGGTGGAGGACATATCGTGATGATAAAAAATGGAAGCCGAGAGATGGCGAAGGGTATCATTAGGCAGAGGAGGGAGTGAGGTGGGGAGAGAGCGAGGCATACTCTCAATAGAAGAATCAAGGAAAATGGATGGGTTGAGGAGGTCAAGGGGAGGGGCACTGGGCTATAGTTGGAAGATCTGGAAAGGAAGGGAGGTTGTTGTGTCCACACAACAAGAACTACTAAGATAATCTTACTACATAGCCTAAGGAATAATCTATCTACTTAAGAGCATAACATCTAAGCCCACAAAGGGTGAGAGATGCATGTCCCCACCCAACCAAATCCACCCATATATACCTTTCAACCAAGGGGGGAAATGTGAGGAGAGCTTGTGAAGTGTCCCTCCACATGGATTCTAATCCAAAGCCTCTAACCTTGGAAGTCAAATGAAATCACATGGCTCTCACATGGAAGCTAAAAGGATTCTTCCCAACCTTGTATGTGTAAGTTCAAAGGCTTGAGAGAAATCCCTAAGGTTTAAATACCATACACTTAAGAAATATCAATCAGGATTAAAAACCTTCAACTAGGGGTGAATAAATCCAAATAGCTGAAGCGTCCAAACCATAGCCTTGCAGACACTTTCCCAAGAGTTTTTCAATAAAATCCAAGATTCCTCCAAGTGACTTTGGACCCTCAAAACCCATGTCTTTTGATGCTTTGATCCATAGTTATAGAAAATTATTCCTCCCTTTAAACAATTTCGTCCTAAAAAATGTATAAGTATATGATGTGGAGTGTTCCCTCATGCCCCATAATCAATCTTGTCGATCATGGTCTTCATCTCTTTGATTCACCTCTATATAGAAGAGGATTCTGTCCTAAACTAGATTTGAAAAGAGGAGAATTCAATTTTGGGCTAATCCTTGTCCAGATCATTCTAAAGAACACCTGGCTTTGCATGTAGATGACTAATTTAGATGCCAAGCATGGAAAGAATGATACGGGTTGATTAAAACATCCCTACCTAATTCAATGTTTTCCTATGTGCAAATCGGGTATCTATAGGACAAACATATGAAGTAGGAGGATTATAAGACTCTCTCACTAATTTGCTAGTACTACTTATGCATGGCCCTAGCAAAATAGATGAATCTCTGACTAGTTCAATACTTTTAGTTGGGTTTGACCAAAACATCTAACTTATATGTTTTTTAATATGTCCCACTTCTTAAACATCTACAAATTAGTTTTCCAGCTTACAAGGACTACCATGTCCTATTGGGATTTAGATTCCAAGGTAGAATGCAAGAAATAAGTGTTTCATTTACCTCTTTAGTCAACCAACTTTAACTAATAAATCAAAATCGTTTACCTAAAAAACTTGACTTCTTTGGAATGGTTAGAACTAGAAACAATTCGTAACTTTTTCTCTTCAAGATTGTTGCTCAAACTCTTCAAGATAACTTTAGAATTTTTCTTTGTCCATTGATCTTAAAGCAATACTCAATGGATGAATGAGTTCTATTAAAGGTGTCTTTTAAAACTGAATGGATTCTATACAAAACATTCACCTTTGATGTTTAATTCAATTACGCATTTCATCAAGTTGAACTCAATCTAGAAATGAATTTGAAGATTGCACTTTCAGTGAAGCATCATATAGTTCCACACATTCGGTCATGTTCTACATCATGACATGCATGGGACACTCTTACTTCTTTGTATGCCGTGCGTAATGAAGCACGTGTTGCATACTTGAGGAAGCAACTTGAGGATGTATGTATGGCTGAAAATGAGTCAGTGGATGTGTATGTGACATGCATCAAGGACTTGAAAGAGCAATTGGCAAACATAGATGAGATCATTTCGGATGCATCGCTCATTTCTACATTGTTGAAAGGATTACCGGAATCTTTTCAAAGCTTTGCTACTACACTCCGTTTGGTTGCAAAAGGAAATCCTAATATGTATGCATTTGATGAGGTTGTGTCTCTTCTTTTGCAAGAAGAGCAATCTAGAGTGAATAGGAGTGGTTTGATTGAGGGAACGCAAGCACTTGCTATCTCACAAAAGGGAAAAAGCAAGTATGGTTCAACTTTTGGTTCATCAAAACCAAACCTCAAGCTTCCTCTTCCACTCATTCCTCTAATGATGGTGATTTGCAAAAGAAGAAGAGATGCAAATATTGCCGGAAGGCTGGTCATACTATTGATGAGTGTAGAAAGCTTGCTAAACGCAGGAATCGGGCATGTCTATTGCTGAAAATTCAGCAAATGCAAAGAATGATGAAGCTAACATGGCTCAAGATTTTTGGGCATGTGTTGTTACATGTCATTATGATGCTTCTTTACATTCTAAATGTATGGTTGTGAGTGACGCTGATTCGGATTGGTTCTTTGATAGTGGTGCTTCAAAGCACATAACATCATGCAAAAGTTTTTTTGCCTCTTTGAAAGATGCACCTAAAGGAAGACATGTGGTATGTGCAAACAATGCCTCTTATCCTATCATTGGAGTAGGAGAAATTAAGCTTACGGCTGCAAATGGAGGTGTGATTCTCTTGAAAAATGCATTGTATGTGCCCGGTATCAAAAAGAACTTAATTTCAGTTCCGTTGATTGCCAAAGTTGGACTTCATGTACACTTTGTTGATGATAAGTGTATGGTTCATGATTTCAGCAATGGTGATGTTATTGTGATGTCCGGTACATTATGTAATGGTTTGTATCGCATGGATACATACAAGAGGGCTGCCTCGACTCTATGTAATTGATACAACTTCTAAAAAAATAAAGTGATTTGAGTCAAACAAGATGAGACCCAAAACTTTAAGGATTTACTCTAATCGAGTGGTTTGAAGCACTATTTCTATCTTTATGGGATGAAAGAAAATTCTCAAAAATATTCTTTGGGTAAAGAAACCATCATCCATCTACCAAAATCTAGTGGTATAAAGCATTGGTGTCTAGATCCATGAGCTTTCTAATTGTTGGATGATTTTTCACTTTACTTAGAAAGTAATGATACTTCAAATATCTTGATTACTAAGTTAATCCCTTTCAATCTTTTGAGAGTCCTTTATGTTAGAATGCCGATTCTAGTATATAATATCCTTAACTCAAGGGATTGATTCACTTGGTTGTATTATCAGCAAGGTTTTTTAGGATTAACTAAGTATAAATTCAACTATGTTGATTACTAAGTCAATCTTTTTCATAGTCTCTTGACACACCTTTATACTAGAAGGCATAAATTTTAGTCAAGGTATTTATTCAATTAGTTGTACTATCAACTAAGTGCTTTATCCTAGATTGACTTAGTTGAACTTACCTTACTTAGAAGGATCTTTTTAAGTTCTTTCTCTTCATAAATCCATGCATCATTTCTAATAAAGAAACTTTACTTGGAATTCTCATAGCTTAAGTAAGGCTGTACTTATCTTAATTACATTTGAAGGAAGATCATGGAAGTTTTCTTTGTTCATCCTGTATTATCTTCCTTCTTTGTGGGTTTTTGAAGTGACTTTAGATCATATCCTTGACCATCATATACTTCATTTTCATCTATGAAATTTTAATCCCCTTTTAGATTGAGTTTCACTTCAAGTAATGAGATCAAGACTCAAAGATACCTACCATCTCAAGATCTCATGTCTCACGCAATAATTCCTAAATTAATGCATATATAAAGTATAGTGTTCCATATCACCATATTTATATCCAACACTGATGTATGGATGGTATTTGTTTTAAAGTTCAGAATCTTTATCTAATTATAGAGTAGCTTTTACTCAAATGATTTTTACAAGAATTTGAAGTCAAGGATTTACCTCTATGTTTTTTTCATCTTGCTTAGGTTTCTAGGTCTTCCAACACAAGATTATTCTGTGATCTTAATTATCTCATGCTTATATTTGCAATCTCTAAACCCTTTGATTGAACAAGCATCCATCCTTCTTTTTTTAATGTATTTCCAAGTATCTTGAATTATATCAAAGACTTCATTAGTTTTTACTCAACGAAGATGCAGCAACAAGTGTTATTATTGACTTTTAGATTCCTTTCTCATAAAAACTCTAAATACTTATCCTATGAGTTTTTTCAAGAATCTCTCTATTGCTTAAGTCTAAGCATCTACAAATGCTTTTGGATTTCTCCCAAAATCCCTCTAAGGATAGATGAATACCAAGTTGCACCTTCTATGGGCTTGTTGCAAAATATACTTGTAAAGCGTTAAATTTGAATTTTTGCAAAAAGGAAAGCTTTAAATTTGAATCTTCGCATTAAAACCATCCTTTACCAAAAGGGAATGCACATGCATTCTTTCTCTTCCTTGCAACAATCCATGCAAGTGCTTGTCTATTTTCCTGTTCAACACATGTCCATTTTCCTGTTCAAAGCATGTCTATTTTCCTATCCATAGCTTAGAGTAGCTTTTCTCCATATGTGCACTTGGACCATAATTGAAGAATTGTCCCATACTTAAACTATGTGTGCATGTAAAGATAGTGGTAACTGAGGCAAACAAACTTTAAAATCAAACATAAACTCAAACAGTACTTAGCTACATAATAGCTTCATCCTTCCTTTTGCCTTTGGGAAGAACCAAAAAAGATACATCCATTTTTCTTCATCCATGCTCATTCAATTAGTAGCTCCATATTTTTTATGTGATGGAAGGGCACACCAAAAAGAGATCCTTGTTTATATAGCTTATGAAAATGAATTGTAAGAGCTTGATATTCTCAGTTACTAAGAACTCTATTTAGATAAGGCCTATCTATCCTGTGTATCTAAGAAAGAGCATCTCTTGATGTTCACAAAGAATACCTCAATAAGAAAGGCCTTATTTATGAAGAAGAAAGGGAAATTGGTTAGGCACGAATAGAACATGATAAAGGAGCTAAAGGAAACATCTTGACACTGTGCCATAAGGAGAAGTATAAAGCTTGGGTAGTGGAAACTCATGTGAACCAAGCTATAAATGAAGGATAATATAGGAAAATTTTCCCATATGTAGAGGAAAAAAAAATCATATTAAGAAAAAAAATCCAATTCCACTTATGAGAAATAGCAAGGAAATGTATTTTCTTATGCAATATTTAATGGAAGTAGATGATAAAGAATCGAACCAAAGCTCACGAAAGAGATGCCAACTTCAAACGCTCAATAATCCCTTATAGGATAGTTCTCTTCGTAAGTGAGTTTATGAATAACAAATAATGCCTCTATTTTCTTTGTCTGACGGACGAAAAAGAAAGAAAGCTTCCTTTCATCACAAGTGTGGGCAACTATAGTGTGTGAAAGAGTCTTTTGTAGAAGCCAAAGAAGGGCTGTGGTTCACATGATCTATCCCACTTGAGGTTTCTATCTATCTATCTATTGATCTATCTATCTTTCTATCTATCTATCTATCTATCTATCTATCTATCTATCTATCTATCTATCTATCTATCTATCTATCTATCTATCTATCTATCTATCTATCTATCTATCTATCTATCTATCTATCTATCTATCTATCTATCTATCTATCTATCTATCTATCTATCTATCTATCTATCTATCTATCTATCTATCTATCTATCTATCTATCTATCTATCTATCTATCTATCATTCTATCTATCTATCTATCTATCTATCATTCTATCTATCTATCTATCTGTCTATCTATCTATCTATCTATCTATCTATCTATCTATCTATCATTCTATCTATCTATCTATCTATCTATCTATCTATCTATCTATCTATCTATCTATCTATCTATCTATCTATCTATCTATCTATCTATCTATCTATCTATCTATCTATCTATCTATCTATCTATCTATCTATCTATCTATCTATCTATCTATCTATCTATCTATCTATCTATCTATCTATCTATCTATCTATCTATCTATCTATCTATCTATCTATCTATCTATCTATCTATCTATCTATCTATCTATCTATCTATCTATCTATCTATCTATCTATCTATCTATCTATCTATCTATCTATCTATCTATCTATCTATGTGTCTGTCTGTCTATCAATCACACTACCTACTATCTATCTATCTATCTATCTATCTATCTATCTATCTATCTATCTATCTATCTATCTATCTATCTATCTATCTATCTATCTATCTATCTATCTATCTATCTATCTATCTATCTATCTATCTATCTATCTATCTATCTATCTATCTATCTAACTATCTATCTATCTATCTGTCTATGTATCTATCTATCATTGCCATTGCTTGTCATTTTGTATTCCATTCAAGATTGGCCTCATGATGGCCTCTTCTTGAATCAATCGTCGAATTCAAGCTAATGAATCTATAATTTCTTAATTTGAGCGAAAAATTCTATGATAGTTTGCTTTGATGTCTTCTTCATTTGGTTGAACTGATTCCATAAATGGTTGTTCCTAGCTTTGCTGCTAGCACAATAGAAGGTCTCAAGTGGATTCTAGGTTCCTTATGATGTCTTGCACCCTCTAATGTGTGATAACATGAAATCAAATATAGAGTTGAAGATAATTGACTTGGCTTGGGCATCTCTTGTACACCATAGTGTAATCTTTTCAATTTCTTCTTGTCTAGGTTCTCCTTTGGATCTTGGAGTTTATAAGCTTAGCATTGATAGATGGTGATCCTGACCTTTTAGGGATATGTAGAGATAGACGCCAAGGCTATAAAAAGATCTATTTCTCAGAATCTACCAAATCAAATAACACAAAAATTTGACACAATAAATTAGAGACTATTAATGTTCTAATGGGTCTTTATTCATAATCATTCAATCTTTGAGGAGTGAGAACTGGCCTCGACAGGTCGAAAAATCTTGGAGAAGATGATGCTGGGAAATAGAAGAAGAGCAAAGTGAAGATGAAAATTGAGTGTGTATCGATCCAACATATTGAACAAGTATTTATGAGTCTTTATATAAAGTCTTTGGTGACCCCACGACTCTCTTACATTCAAATTCAATTGAATCTTCTTGCATAGTAGTTTGTTATGATTGGATATCACGTTTTCTATAATCTAAGTAGTTGGGAATCAAGTTCAAAACATGATTTAAGTAGTTGATTGATCACCAAGATCAACAGCCTCCAATCTTGTGGATTTTGAATTTCTCACATTTATTCTTTAACAAGAATAGAGGTGTAAATACTTCTGTTTATTTACATGGATAAAGAATCCTCATGGTACATCATAAGTGATCATGAACCTTTACGTCAATTGAGATTCTCGATGAATTCCCTCACTCTAAGGCTCACAATAATGAATGAGTCCTTCTCAAGCATGATGAAGGCTTGATGTTATAAATTTTGTGTGTATCTGTGTGTGTGTGTGTGTATATATGTATGTATATATATATCCATCCATCCATCCATCCATCCATCCATGTTGGTGCAGCGCTTACTGCAGAATTCGCTTACACCACAGAAACTAAGCTAGAGTGATGTTAGAACACCTCTATAATCATCAGTAGCTTAGCAAACTTTCTGAAACTGAGAACTTATAACTGTATTTAGTGAATACCAAAAATTCACTTTATAGAAAGCTTCTCGTTTCCTTCAAGCTTCAATTCTGAACTGATTTACTTTAGTCTTTACACTACTGTGTTTGTTTACAGTTAAAAAATCTTTGCGTCACTTAACTATGTCAAAACTGTGTTTTGAACTCACCAAAATTCCACCGGAACTTCACCGGACTATTACCGGAATGTCACCGTAATTACACCGGAATGCTACCGGAATCAACTGCAATTCTGTTTGTAATTACTTCAAATGTGTAAACATGAAGTAAGGAAGTGATGCGTGAACTTCCTTTACTGAATGAACTCTATCTGAAGTTTAAAGAAAAACTTCACGAGTTCTGGATGCCTCTTTCCGGTTAGACTTTGTACTGTGTGTATATATCTATTTCACCAAAATCTTTGATCAGTTTATAGTTGAGACTTATAGCTACAAGATAAGCTATATCTCATACAAAACTTTACACTGTAATTCAAGATCTAACTCATAGAAGTACCGAAAAATGTTTACTGAGAAAACTGTAACTGTTAACTAACTTTTCACAGTAACATGAAATCTCTCAGATTTCTTCACATACGAAGAATGCGCTCAAACTTCCACATGAACATGTGTTTTCTATTAGAGAAGATGTGTACAAAATATAGCTTGGCCTCACTTTGCTCATAGCTATGGAAAAGTCTCCTACTCTGAGTAGTTATTCCTTACCATCTCTCTCAGATGACAAACCCGACATTTCAGGTTTTGTTATTCATCTCTACATACGCGATCTCTGGCGTCTTCTACTCTATGCTATTCTATTTCTCTCTCATATGCGCACACTTGCACTCTCTTCTATGCTCACTTTTCTTCTATCTATCTCAGCTCTCTTATATACAATTTGATCCGGTTTCAACAAACTCTAATTCTGGAAGTTTCTTCATTGTATATTACAGTCGTGAATTTTTCCCTTCACTAAGGCTTTGATTTTTTGAACACTTTTGTTTCTGCTTTCCTTCGTCTTTATGTCATTATGCATAATTAGTGAGTGAATCTCCAACAGCTCCCCCTCAATCACTAATTTGCATCTTCCGGTCTTCATATATCCTTCTTTTCTTTTATACCGGTTATTTCTTTGAATCTGCTTGTCTTTACTCCATCCAAGCTCTTTGTCAAAATATCTGCAACCTGATCTTTTGTAGGAGTGAATACCAATCCAATCTCCTTTTCCATTACCTTTTCCCTTAGGAAATGATATTGAATCTCTATGTGTTTTGTTCTTGCATGAAATACTAGATTTGCTGCAAGATACAACGAGCTCATATTGTCTCCATGTATGATAGGTATACCTTGATCAATACCCATGCTTTTAAACAAGGTCTGCATCCATATCACTTCTTTAGCTGCTTCCACAAGTCCTTTATATTCTGCTTCTGTTGACGATAAAGCTACTGTGTGTTGCTTCTTTGAACACCAGCTTACAAGCTTATCTCCTAGGTATATCATATACCCGTGTGTTGACCTTCTGTCATCTTGACTTCCTGCCCAGTCTGAGTCACTGTATGCTCTCAGCTTTATATCTGACGTATAAGGATAATATAATCCTTCCTTTATAGTTCTTTTGATCAGTAGGCTTGCATCTACCTTCGAGCTTTGGTATCCAAGGTCATTGAGATACTTCACAAGTCTGTAATTCCAAGCTCTTGGAGCTTGCTTCAGTCCATAGAGAGCTCTTCTTAATCTACAAACATGGTTTGGGTAACTGGAACTTATGAACCCTTCAGGTTGTTCCATGTAAACCTCATCTGATGTATATCCATTCAAAAATGCATTCTTTATATCTAGCTGACTTAGCTTCCATCATTTTGATGCTGCTATAGCAATCACTATCCTTATGGTTGACATCTTTGCCACCGGACTAAACGTCTCATCATAATCTATGCCATATGTCTGAGCATAGCCTTTGACAACTAGTCTAGCTTTGTATCTGGCTATCCTTCCATCTGCAAGCTTCTTAACTTTGTAAACCCATTTATTTCCAATCACTTTCTTACCATTTGGTTTTGGAACAAGTTCCCAAGTCTTGTTCTCTTCCAGTGCATTGAACTCCTCCTTCATTGCCTCTTCCCATTGTTTCTTACCTTTTGCTTCACTATAACTCTGAGGTTCTTCATCTCCCTTTACTAAGTAAGCATAGTTTTTCTGAGTTAAATAAGAAGTGTCATAAGAATACCTTGTTGGTTGTTTCCTTACTCTGTTTGACCTTCTTGGTTCAAACTCTTCATGTGTATCTGAATACACATCTTCATCAGATCTTGATCCATCTTCATTTCTCATACCTAATCCGATCCTGGACGTACTTGCCTGCATATGATCTTCATCTCCATTCACCTGCATATGTGATTTACCTTTTTCATTTCTTCTTATCTCTTCTTCAAGTGTTTCAACACTATGCTCTTTATTTGTATACCAGCTTTTTCCTTAATCAAATGTCACATCTCTGGAAACAGTAAACTGTTTGGTTAGAGGATGCCATAACCTGTAACCCATCTGCTTTTCATCATATCCGATGAACACATATTTTTCAGCTTTTGGTTCAAGCTTATGTCTCAACTGTGATGGCACATAAGCATACACAACTGATCCAAACACTTTGCAATGATCAAGTGTTGGTTTCTTGCCCCACCAAGCTTCATAAGGAGTCATCCCATTTAAAATTGTACATGGTAATCTGTTTACCAGGTATGTTGCTGTATTTACAGCCTCAGCCCAAAGATAGTTTGGACAGTTCTTCTCTTTTAGCATTGCTCGTGCAAACTCCACTAGAGTTCGGTTTCTTCTTTCTGCTACTCCATTTTGTTGCAGTGTATACCTGCAAGCTATTTCTCTTTTGATACTTGCATTCCACAGATAATCATTGAACTCTCGAGAAAAATATCCTCCTCCTCCATCAGACCTTAGTCTTTTGAGTTTCTGTCCTGTAATTCTTTCAGCATATGCATGAAAATGCTTGAAAGCTCCAAACACTTTTGATTTCTCTTTCAAAACCTAAAGAGTTATCCATCTTGTTGCATCATCAATAAACAGAACATAATACCTCGATCCGGTGATAGATCCTTCTTTCGTTGGTCCCCATACATCTATATGTATGAGCTCTAGCACACCATCATGTTTGTAACCATTTTTCTGAAATGGTAGCTTGTGGGCTTTTCCCATCTGACAGGCTTCACACTTGTGAATCATATGTTGGTTCTTCATATTTGGTAATCCTCTTACGGATTATTTCTCCACCATAGCTTTGATTCCCTTTTCATTAAAATGTCCTAGCCTCTTATGCCAGAGGTCTAGTTCTGTAAATACCTCATCACCATGTGTGATCAATGATTGACCAACATTTCCTTGTACTTTAAGAGTAAAAAGTCTACCTTCCTTTTTACCATGGACAATCTGTTTGTATCCATTCTCTGGATCTTCGACAAAAACTCCTTCATTCGTAAACCTGACTTGAAAACCTTTTTCTACTATCTGACCCACACTGATCAGATTCTTGGGGATTGTTGGAACATACAAAACATTTGTTAGTAGGTCAGCTCCATTCTTACACTTTACCTTTCCAATTGACCTTACATTATGTTTTGTGTTATCACCTGTTTGTACTGTATGATTTGAAATACCTCCTTCTAATTCTGATAACAATTCTATATTTCCTGACAAATGATTTGAACAACCCTAGAGTCAATATAGAATACCTTGAGGTCTTCATTCTCTGACACACTTATCGAGTTCATCATCAACGTCGTATGATCTTCATTCTGCGTATCATTTGCATAGTTGTAGTAGGTAGTGTTGTGAGACTGATTCTGTCCCCAACTTCTTGCTCCACCTCTACCATATCCGCCTCTTTGGCTTTGTCTTCCTCTTTGATATCTTCCGCTTCTGCCTCTACTGTTATTGTTATGATTCTGGTTTGATCCTTGTGAATTATGCCAGCAATCATGAGCCAAGTGATTGCTTAATCCACAGATCCAACAAGCTTTCTTGTTATTAGTCTGATTACCTCTTCCTTTACCTCTTTTCCTGACGTTACCTGTTCCTTTTGCAAAATTTTCTTGAGCAGTCACTTCTTCTTCATCTTTTTCTTTACCTTTATCACCTTTCTTCTTGTTCTTTGCGTACATAGCCGAACTATGTCCTTTTTCTCCATCTATCTTCAAATCTTGCTCAAATGTTAGCATTAGTCCAAGCAACTGATTTAAATCTGGTACAAAATGATTTAAAGACAGTTCAGTTGAGAGTACGAAAGGTGGAAACTTGTAAGCACTTGTGCTATTAACCTGTGGTCTTCGATATCTTCACCAATCGATCCAAGACTGTCTACCAAGTCCTTCATCTTAGTGACATAATCACTAATGTTTTGACTTTGCTTTTTCTTGAATGTTGTGAACTCTGGCCATAAGCTAGCCTTTCTAGCTTTCATCGTGTTTTGGAAGTTATCTTCCAACGCTCTCCATATATCTTCTGCTTTCTCCAGACCTCTGATGTGCGGTAATAGATGATCTGTAACAGTATTATAGATATATGCTCTTGCCGTTGCATCTTTCTTCTGCCACAACTTCAAGGCTTCTAATTCTTCTTTCTTCGGTTGACTATCGTCTTCAAAAGTCGGCTTCCTTTCTTCTCCTGTCACATATTTCATTAAGTATTTACTCATAAGTAAAGCTTCCATGCGCATTACCCATGCGAGATAATTATCTCTGTCCAATTTATCAATTGACATATGATCTGCCATGATCTTCTCGTTTCTGTTACTTCCGGTGAGTGTAATGTTAAAAAGGTTTTACCTTTTACAAACCTTTACCCTTGAGAATTTCTTCGGAACACTTCTTGACGCCGTTTGCTGTTGATCACCTCAGCTTTCAACTTTCTTTATGAGAATTCTTCAAATTCTCTTTCTGTTTCTTCTTGTGAGAAACCTTTCCTTCTCTTCAGAATCTTTTCTGTTCTGGTACCACTTGTGGATCTTACCACTTTGATATCACTCTTGGTTAACCTGCTCTGATACCACTAATGGATCTTACTTGCTCGGATACCACTGATGGTGGTTTACCTGCTCTAATACCACTAATGGATCTTACTTGCTCTGATACCACTGTTGGTGCAGCGCTTATTGCGGAATTTGCTTACACCACAGAAACTAAGCTAGAGTGATGTTAGAACACCTCTATAACCATCAGTAGCTTAGCAAACTTTCTGAAACTGAGAACTTATAACTGTATTTAGTGAATACCAAAAATTCACTTTACAGAAAGCTTCTTGTTTCCTTCAAGCTTCAACTCTGAACTGATTTACTTTAGTCTTTACACTACTGTGTTTGTTTACAGTTAAACAATCTTTGCGTCACTTAACTATGTCAAAACTGTGTTTTGAACTCACCAAAATTCCACCGGAACTTCACCGAACTGTTACCGGAATGTCACCGTAGTTACACCGGAATGCTACCGGAATCAACTGCAATTCTGTTTGTAATTACTTCAAATGTGTAAACATGAAGTAAGGAAGTGATGCATGAACTTCCTTCACTGAATGAACTCTATCTAAAGTTTAAAGAAAAACTTCACCAGTTCTGGATGCCTCTTTCCGGTTAGACTTTCTTCTGTGTGTATATATCTATTTCACCGAAATCTTTGATCAGTTTATAGTTGAGACTTATAGCTACAAGATAAGCTATATCTCATACAAAACTTTACACTCTACTTCAAGATCTAACTCATAGAAGTACCGAAAAACGTTTATTGAGAAAATTGTAACTGTTAACTAACTTTTCACAGTAACATGAAATCTCTCAGATTTCTTCACATACGAAGAATGCGCTCAAACTTCCACATGAACATGTGTTTTCTATTAGAGAAGTTGTGTACAAAATATAGCTTGGCCTCACTTTGCTCATAGCTGTGGAAAACTCTCCTACTCTGAGTAGTTATTCCTTAACATCTCTCTCAGATGAATACCCGACATTTCAGGTTTTGTTATTCATCTCTACATACGTGATCTCTGGCGTCTTCTACTCT